>PISX010019740.1:0-37381 GCA_004024625.1 Mellivora capensis
GGTTGGCCCACCCCTGTCTCTAGGGTTTGCAAGTAAGTTCCTCCGGGAGGGGCGGAGTCAACCCAAGTCCACAACCAAACGGCTCCCTCTGGCCAACCAAGCCCCTTACAGCTCAGGTCATAGCCTGAGGGTGATGAGATCATGCCCTGCATCGGGCTCCACACTCAGCATGGAGTCCTCTTAGATTCTCTCTCTCTCTCTCCTACTCTGCTCCTCGCCCCAATTGTGTGCATGTGCTCTCTTTCTCTCTCTTTCATAAATAAATAAATAAAATCTTTAAAAAAAAACCCCACATACAACATTGAAGGGGTCATTCTCTCTCTCATGGGATTTCTCTTTAGAATACTATGTGTGTTTTAGTTCCATTACATCACAGAGGTGACATCTCTCTTCATTGGCTTTCATCTGCTCTCCCTTTTGTAATGTTCGTCTGTGAGGCTAGAAGTAACATGGGTTAACAGCTGTTTGCACCTGAGAAAGAAAAAGTCCTATCTTTCTCTGTCTCCCTTGTTGTTTTTGCATTTTCATTTTTGGTTTTGTTTTGCATCATTAATGAGAGACAAAACAGTTGAGTCTTTGCTATCTCTCTAAGAAGTCTGTTTTGCATACTTTGTTCCATCTTGTTAGAAGGGCCAACAGAAGCCAGACTGAGTCCTAGGAAAAGGGGAACCTAGGCCTCTCAAGTTGTAAAGACATCCTTCTGATTCCATGTAGTCTGGTATAGTTTACAAGGGAGGGGCCAAAACCCAAGCCTGTGAGAAAGTTTTAGTTTGCCTGGCCTTGTCTTTGTGCATATATTTCCTTTGTGAATGCCTACTTTTTTGTGTCCTAGTCATCTTTCAATTTTTACGTCCTTAACATTCTAGAATTTCACAGATATATAAAGTTTCATTATGAGTATTGGCAGCATTCTAAGAACCTGCCCAATGTTATTTGATTTCTTAAAGCCCACTTCATTATGCTTCCTTGGCTATGAGTTTTCTGAGGGATTATTACTTTTACCCTTAATACAATTCACTCTCCTCATTGAGAAAAGATGTCTGCAAAAAATATAATTCATAAAGCCAAAGGAGATAGTCTCACTTGTAAATTCTAAGACCTTACCTTCTTCATTTTTGAATAGATATTTGTGGTTCTTGTTTTGTTACTCTAAGGATGTGTGGAAGATCAGAAATCCATGTCCTCATATATATTGTACTTCATTGGCTGATAGGAGCAATATCATTCAGAAAGAACATCCAGTCATGCATTTTTTTCAATCTAGAAATGGTTCACTTTTTCTCATATGTGCCAAGCATTGTGTGAAGTACAGGTGAACACGGTGGTCACAAAGAAAGTTAAGGTCCCTATGATGAGGGAGCAGAAGGCTAGCTGAGGACAAAGCAGAAGGTGGCACCGCCCCCCCCCCCCCAGCCACCATGATGTGTGACATTCCTCAGGCACTCCTGGGCTGCCCTAAAGGAAAAACAAATGGTTAACTATTAGAGATCACAGTCCTGCAGGACAGGGAGTCTCCCTCAATTTTTAATGTCCTAGTGATTTACAAGGAAGATTTCTTATCAATAGCCTAACTTCCAGAGACCCATGACTCTGGTTCCTGAAGTCCTAACATCACCCTCCCCTCCATAAAATTGAGAGAGGCTGAGGAGGAAGGAACTGTAAATAAAATTGAATTTCTTTTCTAAACCTGAAGCCCATTGACAAGGACATGTGATAGGAGGAATGTAACATTCCTCCAGGAAACTCCCAACTGTCTTCATGTTAGTGCCTCATTAGAGGGAGAAACAGCCTTGGCTTGACAATAACCAGGTCTCCATTATGTTGAGAGTCTTCTTTAGCATATGACAGTTCTTATGGACACCCTCTTTGTCCTCACGTTCCAACACCTCACAAACCCAGAGCAGCTCTTTCTGCCCATGGTTCCTGTCCCCATGCTTTAATAAAATAATCTTTTTGCATCAGAGACATCTTAAGAATTCTTTCTTGGTCATCAGCTCTAGACCTCACACCACCGAACTTCACTTATATTCTAAAACTTCATCAGCCATACTTATGGAACATATATTCTGAGTTAAAATTAAATTACACTTTGCGCTAAGAAAAGACTGAAAATGGCATGATACCTGATCTTCTAAAGAATTTTAGAGAGTAAATGATTGTATGTTAAATTCGTAAGTGGGTAATTTGAGCGTATGCATTAGAGCACCCATATAGTCAAACTACAACTGCTTTTTTGTCTCATAGCCAAGTTAAGAAAAACCATCTCCTCACACTTAAGACAGTGTGTCTAGGGCCATAAATAAGTTCTGCACACAATAAAATGTTGCTGTGTTGGAAGTTTCTATTAGAGCCTTCTGTCATAGAGTATGTGCATGATGTCTTTTTAGTGTTATTAGCAGTATTTATAGTGCTAATAATAATTGCTACATTTACATGCCTACTATGTAGCCCTGTGCTAGATATGGTACTTACCACCTCATGTAACTTTCAGATCAATTTTATAACATAGAGGTCACTATCCACAGATCAGGTTCAAGAGATTAATTTATTTTCAGTAACAACATTAGTAAATGGCACAACTTGGATTTAAATCAGTGACCACCACACTCAAAGTCTGTGTTTTTTCTGTTGGATTCTTTTTTTCTCAATGTCTAGACAGCCATCTTTTTGTTGGGACCTTTAAGCATGGATATGAATATAGGCATGGCCTATTGCCTCTGACTTCAATAAATTCCCAAGTTTCTTTTGTGTTCTAAATTCATCTGACATGGTTAAAAACTTTCATTAGTAAGAGACAGTGTCATTAGCAGGATCACCTTATGAAGGAAACAAAATATAGCTATTTTCCTCAATCTCTACTCTCATAAACACACACATATGGAGAGAGAAAATTATTAAAAATTCTTGATTCAACCTTTAATATTTCTATTAACTTAATTAGGTATCTCCTTACTGTGTATGTCAGAAGACTGGGTCAAAATACATCTTATCAATATTATAGTTAATCCCATGGCACCTTTTTCCATGTTTTAAAAAAGTTTTTCTTGCTTTTATAGTGTATTTTTTAAAAAAGATTTTGTTTATTTGACAGACAGAGATCACAAGTAGGCAGAGAGGCAGGCAGAGGGAGAAGAGGGGGAGGCAGGCTCCCTACTGAGCAGAGAGCCCGATGCGGGGCTCAATCCCAGGACCCTGGGATCATGATCTGAGCTGAAGGCAGAGGCTTTAACCCACTGAGCCACCCAGGAGCCCCTATAGTGTATTTTTTTTTAATTGGTGGATTATTTTTTCTCTTTAGAGAAAAATATAATTAAGTTTTACTGCCATCATGTACAACACAAAACCCCAAGTAACTGGCCCATCTTAAAATAAATCAATAATTATTATAAATCATGAATATTAAACACTATCTTTAATAAAAAGGCTCATTACATACTAGTTAGTGATTCTAGCCAATGAACCAATTTTCATTCCATCATCAATTTTGCACCAATTGAGATATACTTCATTGTTAGGATCAAATATAAGGAGAACTTATTCAATCATTTGAGCAGCTCAAATGAACAATGGAGAGATTGTGTGATAATTTAATTTGCCTAGTTGATTGGGTATCCCTAATCTCTTCTGTATCCCCAAAGTGACATAATGAAGTGTAACAGTAATCCATGAGTTTATTAAAGATCATATAGACCCATCTATTCATCCCTCTCTCTGGCATACTGTGAGTTAAGGTCGCTTGGGAAACTTACCCTTATTGGTCCATCAGTCTACATACGTGATGGATTTGTTGTTGTTGGGGTTTTAAAAGCCTTACTGAAGTAATTTTGCACAGGAGTTGAGATGAAAAGCAAATGGATATTTTATCTTGAGGATGGAAATTTTTAGTGTTTATCTACCTAATAAATTATATGGATGGTAATTAGAAAGGTTCATTAATGAGAAAAACCAGTAAATTAAGGAAAACACAAATCCATGAAGGTAAGAATATTGGTTTTTATCAGGAATCATATTTTTTTCTTAGCATGTAGGAATCCTGAGTACTGTCAACTCATAGTTCCCCCCAGCAAGAATGAAAAATGAAGAAAAATTAGGAAACTGTCAAAATAAAATATGGAAATGGGTTGTGGCAACCTCTCTAAATTGTGCCAGACAGATTCTAATAGTGTGGAAAATTCAGTGGACTAGGAATATGAATTCTGATTCAACAGTGTATTTCTGCCCCATGTCATTTGTGCCACCTACAGGAAAGTCACTATGTATCTCCAAACCTCAGTTTCCTCATCACTGAGGGCTGGATGATGGTTCCAGCCTCATGAGCTTGTTAGGAAGATCTAGTGAGAGTCTTTGGAAAGCACTCTGAAATCACCAGGTGCCATCCAAATGGGATGGATTGTAGTGTCGAAGCCAGATTCCTTGGCTGCTTTCCCAGGACTTGAACTTCTCTAAATGTCTTGACTTCCCAACCTTTGGGTAGAAGGAAGAACAAATGCTTCATTTACAGTGACCACTGGATATAGCACAGACAACTTAGTAAAATTAGTGAGCATCTAGAAGTTTGGAGAAGGGACCTCAGAACAATTCTTTATGACCGTTAATGAGGCTCTTGTACACCTTCCAGAGACTCTGGGCTCTTAAGTCAGAGAGACCTGATTTGGAATCCGTTCTGCCACCCATTGGCTCTGTAAACTTGGGAAAGTCACTTCATCTTATAGCCTTAATTTCTTCTTTTGTAAATTGGGGTTAATTGTACCTCCTGTGTTGTCAGCATTGCCATATAGTTATTCCAAGCCTTGTTTCATTGATTTGCCTCTATGATTTGCCTATATCAAAGGCTTAATACCTATTGGCTATTATCATTATCCAGACATGTTCTCTTTAAAAAAAAACTTTTAAAATTTGAGTGTAGTTAGCACACATTATTATATTAGTTTCAGGTGTACAACACAGTGGTTCAGCATCTCTCTATGTTATGTTATGCTCAGTGCAACTGTAGCTACCATCTGCCACCATACAACACTATAGTAGTATCATTGACTGTGTGCCCTGTGCTGTACCTTTATTCTCATGACTTATCCATTCCCTAACTGGAATCTTATATCTCTCACTCTCCTTTACTCATTTTACCCATCCCACCTATCCCCCTCCTCTCTAGAAACCATCAGCTTTTGCTCTTTTTATAGATCTGATTGTGCTTTTTTATTGTTTATTCATTTGATTTGATTTTTAGATTCCACATATGAGTAAGATTATGAGGTATTTGTCTTTCTCTGCCTGACTTATTTCACTTAGCATAATACCACCTAGGTCCATTCTTGTTGTAAAAAATAGAAAGATGTTATCCTTTTTATAGCTGTGTAATATTCCACTGCATATATGGATACACACACACACATCTTCTTTATCCATTCATCTATCATTGGTTACTTGGGTTGCCTCCTTATCTTGGCCATTGTAAATAATGCTGCAATAAACATAGGGATGCATATGTCTTTTTGAATTAGTGTTCCCATTTTCTTTTTATAGGTAGCTAATAATGGAATTATATCAAATGGCATTTTAATTTTTAATTTTTATAGGAACCTCCATAATTGTAAAAATTATAATTTTTAATTTTTGTAGGAAACTGTGAAACAAATTTTTGTTTTCCACAGTGGCTGTACCAATTTACATTCCCACAAATATTGCACAAGGTTTCTTTTTCCTCACATACTCATTAACATTTGTTATTTCTGGTCTTCCTGATCTTAGACATTTTGACAGATGTGAGGTGATGTCTCATTGTGGTTTTGATTTACATTTTCCTGATGATTAGTGATGTTGAACATCTTTTTCTGTGTCTCTGGCCATTTGTATATCTTCTTTGGAAAAATGTCTATTCAGGTCCTCTGTGCATTTTTTAATGGTTTTCATTGCTGTGCAAAAGGTTTTTATTTGATGTAGTCCCAAGAATTTATTTTTGTTTTTGTTTCTCTTACCTTAGGAGACATATCTAGAAGTACAGTCAGTGTCAAATAAATTACTGCCTATGTTCTCTTAAAGAATTTTTATGGTTTCAGGTATCACATCTAGGTTTTTGTTTGGTTTGGTTTGGTTTGGCTATTTTCTTTTTTGAAAAGGATTGGTGAAAGACAGAGGGAGAGAGAGAATCTTAAGCTGGCTCCCCACTCAGCACAAAGCCTAACTGAGGGTTCAATCTTACGACCCTGAGATCATGTCCTGAGCTGGAATCAAGAGTTGGTACTTAACCAACAGAGTCACCCAAGCACTTGCATTTAGGTCTTCATATTTTGAGTTTATTTTTGTGTATGGTGTAAGAAAGTGGTCCACTTTCCTCTTTTGCTGTTCAGTTTTCCCAGCACCATTTATTTATGGAAGAGACCATCATTTCCCCATTGTATATTCTTGCCTTCTTTGTCATAGATTAAATAACCATAAGTGTGGTATTTTTCTGGGATGCCTATTCTCTTCCATTGATATTTGTATATATTTTGTGTCAGTACCATACTGTTTAGATTATTGTACATTTGTAGTACATCTTGAAATTGGGAATTGTGATACCTGTAGCTTTGTTCTCCTTTTTCAAGATTGCTTTGGCTATATGGTGTCTTTTGTGGTTCCATACAAAATTTAGTATTACTTGTTTTATTTATGTAGAAAATGCTATTGGTACTTTCATAGGGATTGCATTCACTCTGTAGATTGCTTTGGGTACTATGGACATTTTAACAATATAAATTATTTCATTCCATGAACATGGAATATCTTTCCATCTGTATCATCTCCAATTTTTTTTATCATTGTGTTACAGTTTTTAGAGTATAGGTCTTTCACCTTCTTCAGTAAGTTTATTCCTAGGAATCTTATTCTTTTTGGTGCAATTGTAAATAGACTTGTTCTCTTAGATTTTCTTCCTATTACTTCATTATTAGTGTATGCAGATGCTCTTGATTTCTGTGTATTAATTTTGTTTCCTACCAATTTTCTGCATTTATTTGTTACTTATAGTAATTTTTTGGTGGAGTCTTTTCACAGTATAGCATCATATCATTTAAAAATTGTGGCAGTTTAACTTTTTTCTAATCAATACTGATGTCTGTTATTTCTATTTCTTGTGTGGTCATTGTGGCTAGGACTCTCAGTACTATGTTGAATATAAGTGGTTAGATTGGACATCCTTGTCTTATTCTGGATCTTAGAGGCAAAGCTCTTTCTTTTCTTTTTTTAAAGATTTTATTTACTTATTCGACAGAGGGAGACACAGGGAGAGGGGGAACACAAGCAGGGGGAGTGGGAGAGGAAGAAGCAGGCTTCCGGCCGAGCAGAGAGCCCGATGCAGGAATTGATCCCAGGACCCTGGGATCATGACCTGAGCTGAAAGCAGATGCTTAACAACTGAGCCACCCAGGCACCACTCTAACTTTCTTCATTGAGAGTTTTTAACATAAACTAATTTAAATTTTGTCAAATGCCTTTTCAATGTCTATTGATACATTCATATGGTTTTTATCTTTGTTGATGCAGTGTATCACATTGATTGATCTGTGAATATTGAACCATCCTTGTGTCCATGGAATAAATTCCACTTGATTGTGGAGAATGATCCTTTAATGTGTTTTGGATTTGGTTTGCTGATATTTTGTTGAGGATTTTTGCATCTATGTTATTCAGGGATATTGGTCCAATAGTTACCATCTGCTTGTGATGCCTTTGTCTGGTTTTAGTATCAATGTAATGCTGGCCATATAGAATGTATTTGGAAAGAAATACATAGCTCTTCTATTTTAAAAAAATTGTATAAAAAGTATAGGTACTAACTCTTCTTTTTTTTTTTTTTTAAGATTTTATTTATTTATTTGACAGACAGAGATCACAAGTAGGCAAGAGAGGCAGGCAGGGAGAGAGAGAGGAGGGAGCATGCTCTCCACAGAGCAGAGAGCCCGATGTGGGGCTCAATCCCAGGACCCTGGGATCATGACCTGAGCCGAAAGCAGAGGCTTTAACCCACTGAGCCACCCAGGCGCCCCAGTATTAACTCTTCTTTAAGTGTTGGTAGAATTCACCAGTAAACACATTGGTCTTAGACCTTTATGTTGTTTTGTTTTTTTTTTTTTTTTTGATTACCAGTTTAAACTTATTGCTAATCATTTGTCTTTTCACATTTTCTATTTTTTCCTGATTTAGTTTTGAAAGATTGTATGTTTCTAGGAATTTATCCATTTCTTCCAGGATATCTAATTAGCTGGCATATTATTCTTTGTAGTATTCTCTTATAATTCTTTGTAATTCTGTGGTGTCAGTTTTATTTCTCCTCTTTTGTTGATAATTTTGTTTGGATATTTTTTCTTTTATTCTTTATGAGTCTGACTAAGAATTATAATTTTGGTTATCTTTCCAATGAACCAGCTCTTGCTTTCACTGATCTTTTCTGTTGTTCTTTATTGCTATCATTTATTTCTGCTTTGATCTTTATTATTTTCTTCCATCAACTTAAAGGACTTTGTTCTTTTTCTGGTTCCTTTGGTATAAGATTAGATTTTTTTTTTTGGTGAGATTTTTCTCATTTCTTGAGATAGGTCTGTATCGCTGTAAACTTTCCTCTTAGAAATGCTTTTGCTGGGGCGCCCAGGTGGCTCAGTTGGTTAAGCGGCTGCCTTTGGCTCGAGTCATGATTCCAGGGTCCTAGGATTGAGCCCTGCATCAGGCTCCCTGCTCAGCAGAGAGCCTGCTTCTCTCTCTCCCCCTCTCCCTGCTGCTCTGCTTACTTGTGCTCTCTCTCTAGCTCTCTGTCAAATAAACAAATAAAAAAAATGCTTTTGCTGAGTCCCAAAGATTTTCGACCATTGTGTTTTCATGTATTTTTAATTTCTTCTTTGATTTCTTCATTAACATATTGGCTGTTTAGTATCATGTTGTTTAACCTCTATGTGTTGGTGTTTTTTCCAGGTTTTTTCTTGTGTTTGTTTTCGGTTTCATACATTTGTGTTTGGAAAAAGATGCATGTATAATTTCAGTCTTCTTAAATTTATTGAGACTTTTTTGTTGCCTACCATGTGGTCTATTCTAAAGAATGTTCCATGTGCATTTAGAACACATGTGTATTCTCTTCCTTTGGATGCAATGTTCTGTATATTTCTGTTATGTCCATCTAGGCCAATATGTCATTCAAAGACACTGTTTCCTTGTTGATTTTCTGTCTGGATGTGATTGTGTTGATCTTCTATCCATTGATGTGAGTGAGGTGTTAAAGTGCCCTACTATTACTGTATTACCATAAATTTCTCTATATATCCATTGGCATCTGCTTTATATAGCTAGGTGCAATAGTATTCGGTGTGTAGATATTCACAATTGTTATAGCCTCTTTTTGGATTGATTTCTTTATCATTATATAATGCCTTTCTTTGCCTGTTGTTACAGTCTTTGTTTTAAAGTCTCTTTTGTCTGATACAAGTACTGCTACCCTGGCTTATTTTTTGGCTTCCATTTGTGTGGTGAATGTTTTTCCATCCCTTTACTTTCAGCCTGCATGTGTCTTTGTGTCTGAGGTGAGTCTCTTGTAGACAGCATATAGATGGGTCTTTTTTTTTTTTTTTTAAATTCATTCTACCACCGTATGTGTTTTGGTTGTTTTTGTAGTTCTTCTCTGTTTCTTTCTTCCATTCTTGATCTCTCTCTTTGTGACTGCATTTCTGTAGTGTTATATTTGGTTTTCTTTATCTTTTGTGTTTCCGTTATAAGTTTTGGGCTTGTATTTACAATGAGTTTCATATATTACATCCTTAGAATATAGTAGTCTATATTAATTTGATGGTCATTTAGGTTCAAACACATTCTACAAACAACTTTCTTTTAACTCTCTCCATGTTTTCTGCATGTGTTGACATACAATACATTTTTTTATTGATAATTTTCTTACATCTAATTATAGCATTTTCCACTTCAACAATTCCCTTTAACATTTCTTGTAAGGCTGGTTTGATAGTGATAAATTCCTTTAACTTTTGTTTGTTTGGGAAATTATCTCTCCTTCAATTCTCATTGATAAATTTGCTGGGTAGAGTATTCTTGATTATAAGTTTTTCCTTTTAGGACTTTGAATATATCATGCCACTCTCTTCTGACCTTCAAAGTTTCTACTGAAAAATCAGCTGATAGACTCATGGGTTTTTCCTTGTATGTAATCTTTTGATTCTTTCTTTATGCTTTAAAATTGTCTCTTTATATTTAACTTTTAACATTTTAATAATTATGTGTCATGGTTTGAACCTCCTTAGTTTTATCTTGTTTGGAATTCTCTCTCCTTCATGACCTTGGATGTCTTTTTTTTTTTTTTCTTGCATGCTATTGACCAAGAGGATACTTAACCTATCCTCATATTTAAAATCGTTTTTTCTCCTTGGGGTTCAGCTTGGATGGTTTTCATTGTCTTGTCTTCCAGATCTCTGAGTCATTCTTCTGTAGCTGTTAATCTACTGTTGATTCCCTCTAGAGTATTTTTCATTTCAATTATTGTTTCTTTAACTCTGATTGCTTCTTTTTTATATGTTCTTTCTCCTTTTTTTGAAGGTCTGAGTTTTTCTGCTCTTCTCAATAGCCCAGTAATCATATCTATAGTAATTACTTTGAACTTTTCATCAGGCATGTTGACTATCTTTGTTTCATTTATTTCTTTTTCTAAGGTTTTGTCTGGTTCTTTATTTTGTAGCATATCCCTGTTTCCCCATTTTGGTGACTTTCTTTGTTTCTGTGGATTAGGTATTACCACTACTTCTGAATTCGAAGGAATGGTCTTGTGCGTGGTCATAGCCTTTTCAGACTGTGTGTGCTTTGTGACTTGTACTGGCTGGCTGGAGCTATGGCTGGTGTGGACTTGGGGTCACAGAATACTCCATGCTGGGGCTGCCCTGGTGGGCTGACTAGAGCTGAAATAGTTGTGGGCTGGGGTGGTCCTGAGGCTCTCTGTGCAGAGAGTGCCCTGGCAGGACAGCTGAAACTGAAGTGGTTCAACATGAGAGGTTCTGGGGCTCTCCATACCATGGGTGCTGTGGAAGGACAGCTAAAGCTGATGTGGGTTCAGGCTGGGATGTCCCAGTGCTCTTCATGCAGGTGATACTCTTGGCAGGACAGCTGAAACTGAAACAGGAGTTTCCCAAGACTCTATCCCCAGAGGGCATCTTGGCAGGGCAGCTGAAGCTAAAGTAGATGTAATATGGGAGGTTCTGGGGCTCTCTATGTACAGGGTTCTCTGGAAGGCTGGCTGAAGCTGAGCTGGGGTGAGAGCCAGCAGGTTCTGGGGCTCTTTATGTAGCAAGCATCCTGGAAGAACAGCAGAAGCTGGACCAGGTCCAAGCCCAGTGAACTGGACCCCCTTGTAGGACAGAGGAAGCTGAGGTACGTGCAAGCTGGGGTGACTCTCATGCTCTGTGCAGGGGGTGCCCCGGCAGGTGGCCAGAGCTGAGGTAGTTATGTGAGCCAGAAGGTCCCTGGGTCGTCCATGCAGAGGGTGCCCTGGAAGGAGAGTTGAAGCCAAAGTGGGCATGGACTGTCTAGTCCCCAGGCTCTCTGCACAAAGCGTACCCTGGCCAAATAGCTGATGCTGAAATGGATGCAAGTTTGGGATGTCCATACTGAGGGTACCCTGGAGGGACAGCTGAGGCTGAAGTAGGTATAAGCTGGGGTACCCTAGGGTGCTGTGTGCAGAGAGTGCCCTCTCTGGGTGCCTGGAGCCAAACTAGTGTGAGTGGGGTGTTAGAGGGCATTCTGCACAGGAGGTGCCTTGATTGGGTGACTGGGTCCCAAGGACATCTCAACCAGAAGATCTCAGAGTGTTGTGTACCTGGGATGGACTATCAAGCCCTCTGAAACTGAACTAGTATAGGCCTGAAGAATTCCAGGGGGCTTTGCCGGTGTGTCACCCTGGCATGAAGGCTGGAGCTATAGTGAATGCTACCCAGTGGTGTCAGGGTGGGCACTACCCTCTAGTTGCCTTTGTGGGACATTTGGGGCCAGTGTGGGCTAGGGTCCCAGAACTCACTGAGATAATAGGCTGGTTAGGGTGTCTAGACCCTGCACTCGTCTGTGCTTTCAAGGTGGGACTGAAAGTGAACTGTGTCCAGCCCCTTCAACCCAGACAGACTTCCAGCAGCTCATTCACTATATGGCAAAGTTCTATGGCTGGCTTTTTTATATGCTGGTTGTTATTTTATTTTATTTATTTATTTTTTAAAGTTTGTTTATTTGTTATAGTCTATACACTGGTTATTTTATTTTATTAATTAACTAATTAATTAATTAATTAATTAATTTGAGAAACAGCACGTACACACAGAGGGAGGGGAGAGGGAGAGAATCCCAAGCAGGCTCTACTCCCAGTGCAGAACCCAGTGTGGGGCCCAATCTCAAGACCCTGAGATCATGACTGAAACCAAGAGTCAGATGCTTAACTGACTAAGACACCTACGCCCTCCTACACTGGTTGTTTTTTTAAATTGTCTTTTCTTCTGTGCTCCTGGGGCCCAGGGCTGGAGTTGGTTAGAGAACTCAGTGCTTACTGAGGCGGCAGACTAACTAGGGCACTTAGATTCTTCTCTAATTAAATTTATTAAGGTAGAAGGGGAGGGTAAACTGTTTCTGTGAGCCCCTCTGACCTGAGTAGAGTTCTAGCAGCTCCCCCACTGCTTGGCAGAGTTCTAGGGCTGGCTCTTTTATATGCTCATTGCTCTTTTAAGCCACAGAACGTAAGAGAGATTCTTAACTATAGAACAAACTGAGGGCTGCTGGAGAGGAGATAGGCAGGTGGATGTGTGATGGGCCTTAATGAAGACACCTGTTGTGATGAGCACTGGGTGTTGTATGTAAGTGATGAGTCACTGAACTCTACTCCTGGAACTAATATTACATATGTTAACTACCCAGACTTTACATAAAAATTTTAAACATAAAAAATAAACAGCAAGGTGTTTATTTTTGTTCTTCATCTGGGATTGGTGTGGGTGGGGACCTGGGGCTCACTTTGGCTCACCAGGCCAGCTTTGGTGTAAGGACCCTGCTCCTGTCTGTGCTTTCAAAGTGGAGGGAGAGTGTAAACTGTGCTGCTTGCCAGCATCCCTGACCCAGAGGGTTCCAGCAACTCCTTTGTCACTTGGCAGAGTTCTAGAACTGGGCCTTTTATATAGTAGTCGTTCTTTTATATATCTTTTTAAGATTTATTTTTAATTTATTTATTCGACAGATGGAGATTACAGAGAAGTAGGCAGAGAGAGAGGAGGAAGCAGGCTCCCCGCTGAGTAGAGAGCCCGATGTGGGGCTCCATCCCAGGACCCTGGGATCATGACCTGAGCTGAAGGCAGAGGCTTTAACCCACTGAGCCACCCAGGCGCCCCAGTAGTCGTTCTTTTAAACCACAACTTTTTGGTCTGTGCCCAAGGCAGGTGATCTCTTCCCATCCCTCAGTACTACTGCCAACTGCTGTTTCAGTGCGGGGGTGAGGGTTCCCTGCATTATGAGGTCTCTGTCTCTTCTGCATTCTCTTGCTGTTTTCTCCATTTTTTGTTCTGAGAGGGTATCCAGTCAGTCTTCCGTTCTTCTTTAGGAGGAATGGTTGTATAATTTAGTGTAATTTGGTGTGTTTGTGGAGGAGGCAAGTTTAGGGTCTGGACTCCCCAGACATGTCCTCTTCTGTTTAGGAAGTAGAATCACTCACTAGTCATGCTCTGGGCTCAAATCTCATAAACAAGAATAATGCCTTCCAGGAAATTCTTAGTCCAGAATATAAGGGAATTCGGGGTTATCATTGTCTTGGCTGCTGCTACATAGCCAAATCTTTGCTTCCCTTTTGAAAGCACAGAAATCTTATACAGAGGAGTTGAGTTCCCAAATCACCTCAGTTCTGTGCTAGTGCTTCCCTCAAAGCTGATTCCTTCTGAGCATGGCGGTTTGATGTAAATTGTCCATGTGCATGGACATGAGAGAGTGTAAGAGAGACTATGGATCAGAAATGAGTGTGAGTGATGAGTGATGCTCCACAAAAGAAAGAAATAGAAATAACTGAGTACACTTTTATTTTCCAGTCTCTGTGGCCCAGCTTCAAAATGTCCCAGTCAGCCCTCAACCTGCCTCCCTAGTCTTACCAGATGCTCACTGTCTCCCTCTTCACCACTGCAGTGGTGGAAAGCTTTCCCTAAATAAACAGATTAACAAGAGAAAAACAAATATAAGTTTGCATTTACAGAAGCCCCATAAAGACAAATGAGAAACTGAGATAGATAGGCTATTGAAACTTACATACCATCCTGAGCTAAGAAGAAGAGGTTAGGGATCTGGGGCTTCAAAGGGCAGGTAGACAATTTACAGGAAGATATGACGAGGAAATGGTTAGTAAACCGATGTTTGCCCTGTGATGCAGATATCTTTCTGATATAAAAATTATCCCTGGTAATAACTCTTTTCCTGGTACACTTGCCCTGTCTAAATTCCTTTAGACATTTAGAGAGGTAAAGAGCTTTTCCTATCTGCTAGGTCTTAATTGCCTTCAGCTCAAAACAATCCACATGCCAAACTGGCACATTGTGGGGGTGATATATTCTGTTCTCCCTCAATATCATACTGACATTTCTTCCTATCCTTTCCCTCCCAGTTTCTCCTACAGTCTATGAGATTCCAAGCCTCACAGATTTTGAAGATTGCTGTGCTTTCTGTCTAGAAGTACTTTCCTTGACTCTCACCGCTTAGTGAATTTCCTCTCATCATTCAAAACTCAGATCAAATATCACTCTTTGCTGAAATCCTTTCTAATGCTTTTCAGACTGATGGTCTCTTCCTCATGTAAATTTTCTGGCAGGTATAAATAATAATAAAATTTTAAAATATCAAACACTGTCATGATCCAGATGCCCCTGTATGTTAAGCAGTCTCAAGGCTGTATCTCACCTGATGCACACATAAACCTTATGAAGTAGGTTCTGTATTTATGTCATTTTACAGATGAGAAAAATAAGAGAGAATTTAATTTTTCCAAGGTCACCAATATAGTAGGAAGAGTTCAACATATGTTTAAAGCTTGTGGTTTATGTTATGGCATACTAATGTGTCTACTAGGCTGAGATTCCTTGTCTTACTCCTCTTGATATGCCTTCTTTGGCACACAGTAGATGTTTAATAATTGTCTATTGAATAAATGTTGATGTGCACCTTCAAGGACTATTTACTGAATGTTATGCTGCAGTTCTTTATATTTACATGATTTGATATACAATATTCAAGTATGTTAATGGAATTACAAACCATGGTATGTCTTAAGTTTTGTGTGTGTGCACTTATTGTAGAGAACATACGTCAGAAAAATTCATAAATATTAGGGATTTTAGTCTTTAATGCATACTATTGTATAGTTCATAATGTTAACTGTGGAGATTTCTTCTTTCTCTACTTCTTTAATTGAAGGTATATGTAGGTAGGGGAAGAGGATACACACACACACACATATATATATACATACACATATATATGTGTGTGTGTATATATATATACATATATATATATATATACATATATATATATATATGAGATTTTCTATAGGAGCACATCTCAATAGTCTCAAGATGCAATTATCCTAGGCTAAGCAAGGCTTTGTAACAAATATTCAAATTAAATCATGGAATTGTGACACTGGCTTCCTCTTTTTTCCTAGGCTAAAAAGTATATTTGGGATTTCATTCTTAAATTTGGACTTTGGAACTTGGTTCAAACATTGGACTGTGGATTCAAATATCTAGAAGATAGTCAATTAATATTGGAGATAATTAATATTCATTGGATTTTCTTGATTTAGTATGTGTTATACACTTCATCTCAAGAGGAATACTTTTCATTTCTGAATTTCATAAGACATTGATCCAAAAATGTATCTTATGTTATTAACTGATTTAATAGAATGAGAAGATGGTTATATATTTACATTATTAGGAGAGAAAGTATAAGTTCATGTCAAATATGAAGGTGTCTTTATTTCTAGGAAGGTCATATTTAAAATCAATCTGTGTGCCACAGTGGTCAAATCAGGTAAAACAAACAAACAAAACCCCCACAAATACTCAAACAGTTTGGATTAGGCTGCCTCAGGTCAACATTTATGGTTTTTCACTCCTAAAGTCTAATGATGTTCTATCCCCTCCTCATTACTGGTTAATTTGTAAATGGAAAAAAAAAGTTACTGTGGTAGGTCTTCCAAATTGACTATTTAAATATCTTTCCCAGCTTCCTTCTCTCTTGCCTGCCCAAGTAGAAGGACTCATTTTCCATGACTTATTTCTTTTTTCTCTTTTTGTAGTAATGGGCGTCCCTGTTTGCAAATTATGGTCAATAAAATATGAGCAAAATCTGGTGGATTCTGGGGAAAAAATTACTTTCTTGAATTAAAAGCACACTGGCAACTATTGTTATTTATTTGTATATTCTTACTCCCTGGAATTTGAATATCATGCTCACAGATGTGGCAATTTCTTTGACTTTGAAGTTCCAGGCATAAAGAGGAAAGTCAACATGCTATGGACACCAGAGCAAAGAGAAAGAAGGTCCTTGAAGGCATAGTCAGACAACTAAGGTCACAAAGTGCCTGCACTGGCTTCTTCTTACATGAAGACAAAAGATTTGTTTGTTTAAGCCATAATTAGTGAGTTTCCTGTCACTTTCACCTAAAGAGTGTCAATGTTTAGAATTGGTGGAGAAACCTCAGGAGGACTTTGGTGAGCACCTGAAAGTTAGGGGAAGGTGAACTGCCCCTTCTCATTCTCAGACAGAGGCAGTTTGGTTCTAACTTGGCCCCTTGTCAAGATTACAATAAGAACAGTATTATGAAGTTTCTAAGTTCTGGCCCTTCCCTGAAAGTCAGTCAACTAGATTGTAACTTAGATGGAAAGAGAAGACATCTGGGTAAGTTCCTTCTTCATCTCTTTGGGTAAATGTATCTTGAGATGATTGGTAGTGCATAAAACCTGTCTGCTAAGTTTTTCTTTTTCTAAGTGTTTTACCTAATAGGACTCCATGAAAAAGTTTCTATGTTTCATTTATTCATTCAGTAAATATTTGAGTATCAGCAAAACTAAACATAGCCTCTCTCATGTAGAGTGAAGCCTGATGAGAGAGGTGAGTATAATTCAAATAATCATAAAAGGGGAGTATACTTTCACAAGCTAAGGGCTATGAAATAAAAGAACAAAGTACTAATGACATCTGGCTTTTGAGATGCTGTGATTTAGGAGACAGGTCCTGTGAAAGTGACTCTTGAAGGATGAAGGATGAGTGGGTGTTAACCAAGAACAGAAGAAGGGAAAGAGCATTCCTAGAAAAAGTGAGAGCATGCTTAGGGGACTCAGGACAGAAGGCAGAATGGTGAGTTGGAGGATCTCAAAGAAAATCACTATTGTTGGAATGCTGAGAATAAGGGAAAGTCTGGAGAGGTAAGCAGGAGCCAGACCATAGAGAGCATTGTTGTTGGTCTTAAAACCTTTGATAATTATCCCAAGAACCATGAGAAGCCATTGGAAAGTTTAACCCAGAGTTACAAATACTTGAGTGTTTTGAAGAGATCAATCTGGCTGCATCATGGAGAATGGATTAGTAAGGAGCCAGTCTGAATGCATTTAGATAATTAAGAATTTATTGCATTAATTCAGGTGGGAGATAAGGTAGTTTGGTAGAGTGGTTCTGTTGGTGGTTATTGTGTTGCTATTGGAGGTGCAAGAAATGGATGGATTTGAGAATTATATTCAGGAGTTAAATGGGTAGGTTTGGTACTAGCTTGGATATGATTTGTATGGAAAAGGGGCTTTGAAGGAGGACTCCAAAGTTCTTTGTTGGCTACCTGGATGATCATGATACTATATTCCCAGATCAGGAACACAGAACGAAAACAAGAATCAGAGGAAAATACTATGATTTCATTCTTAGATTCATTGAATGTGTTTTAATGGACTTGGGTATAAAGGGTAGTGGTGGAGGAAATTTGGTGGAAAAGGTGCAGTCACATTTGCTAGACACTTTTATTTTTCCTGTTTGTTACCATTTACTTTTCTCATGTCTTCAACTGATTGTGGATTAGTTACTGACATGGGGGAATCTCAGGATAAATTGTCTGTTTATGAAATATTAATGACTTCTAAGTTGTTTTTCTTTGGAGGGTATTTCTTCCTGCCTGCCCAGAGTATTTTTTTTAAGCCCCAAACACACAGTGCCTCTGAGCTAAAACATGGAAGATATTTGGATTAAAATTATAAAATCTCCCTCCCCCATTGGTTCTGCAAGGGAAAATCTATATTTAGAAAATGGTTATATTTTTTATAGACTTTGCTTTTTAGAAGTTTTAATTTTCAGAAATATTGAAGAGCTAGTTCAGAGAGTTCCTGCACATCCTTACACAGTTTTCTCTATTTTTAGTATCTTACGGTAGTGTGGTATATTATGTTTAATCAACATGATAGATTTTTATTGATTAAAGCCCATACTTAAAAAAATAAAAAAAAATTTGATTTTTACCTCCTATTCTTTTTCTTTCCCAGGATCCTCTCCAACTTACCATATTACATTGAAATGTCATGCCTTCTTGGGTTCCTCTTGGTTGTGACAGTTACGCAACTTTCCTTGCTTTTGATACATTGACAGTTTTGAAGAATACTGGTCAGATATATCATAGGATGCCACTATCTTGAAAAGTAACATTTTTTTCATGATTAGAATGGCATTGTGGGTTTTGGGAGGAAGAATACAAAAGTAAAACACTATTCTCATCATACTGTATCAAGAGTACATAGGATAAATATGACTTTATACTCTCGATGTTAACCCTTAACTTAGTGTTTGTAAGGTTTCTCTACTATAAAGTTATGATTTCTCCTTCTTTCTATAATGTATTCCTTGGAAGAAAGTCATGATATACACCCACACTTAAGGAGTGGGGAGTTACTTGAAATTCTTCTGCATGGGAGCTTTCTCTACTTCTTTAATCATTTATTTATATCATTGGACTCTTGGAAATGTATTTTATACTTGAGGTTGAAGTCTAGTACTGCTTTATTTACTTTCCTGTTTAAATTGTTTTAGTTTTGGCTATTAGGAGCTCCTTAAATTGGCTTACGTGTTCCTTTGAATGATTGTGTTCCTCAGTCATTGCGGGTGTGTGTTTTCCCACATCCTTACCTCTGGCACAAGACAGACCAGACTCACCTTGTATAATTCCTGCTACAGTCCTAGAAGCAGCCATTTTCCAAGGAGCTCTCATTCATTTTATTGGAGAATGATATTAGAGATTGAAATCTGAATGCTAAGTGTACTCATTGCTATTGGGCGTCATTTCTTTTCGGCCCTCTCAGTTGACAGAACTGTGAAATTTATGTGTATATACTAACCCATGTATAACATGTGTCTTTAAATATTTATGTAATCGTGTAATGTTAAGCTAAACAAGATTTCTTCTTGAAGTCTCTACATTACAACATGGATCTTTCTAGCTTTTCCCTTTGCTTACCTGTAAATCTTCACTTTTACAGGGAGAAGCCTCACTCCCATAATCCACCATTTTTTAATTTAAAAATTCCATTCCATAGCAGGTCAGAATTGTTACCTACCCTCCTATGGGTAACAATGCTAACACCTAGGATACATAGGGGACAAACAGACAAGCATTGCTTCTGAGGCTCATTTCCTTTAGAAGAGGTAGAACAGAAAGCAGCACATGGCTAGGCTGTTTTTGTTTTCTCCCACTCAGCTTCCTAAATTGGAGTGGCAGCCTGGAGGCCAGGCTTGCAATGGGGCCAGATCCAGCTTCACTGCTCTTGGGCGAGACTAGTTGAGCAGAACTAAAGAAGCACTATTGTGCTGAGTAGAAAGTTCCTGAGATGTAGCAGTTCATGCTCTGACCCCGTATGTCCCCAGGAAGATCTGCTCTTGTATGAGAAAAAAAAGGAAAGCTTCTCTTTCCCCCACAGGACCAGACTTTTCCCTCACTATACACACACAGAAGCTTTAATACTATAAAAACAGGTGGTGGGTGGAACACTGACCACATTTGCTCTGGAGGATGTGGATACGATGCTTTAATCCAGGTCAAGCAGCATTGAATACCCATAGTCCAGGTATGCTTGCCATCAATTTGTTTGCTTTTTATTTCATCATTCTCAGCCTTCAAACTGATGTTATTCCCTTCTGGCATTTAGAGATAAGAATAGTTCACACATAGGAAATGCAAGTCTAGAGAAATTATCAATGCTTTGAGACCAAAATCGGCTTCTCTCTCCATTGACAGACTAAAACATATCACCTGCTTGGAACTGGGAAGCAGGCTGTTCTCTTGCAAAGGGCCAGATGGTTTTGTCAATAATTTACTCTGACAGTGTAGAAATAGCTGGGCTCTAGGAAAGGAGATCCAGGTTTCTGATGCTCATTTTGCTATTATAGCCCCTCTAATTCTTATTCTTAGCTGCTATTAGTTTTAAAGCTCCTGAAATGGAACAGGCCTGTTAGACTATCTTTACTCAATAATTCCCTTCCCATTCTGAAAAAAATTTAGTGCATTATCTCAGGCGGAGATAGGAGAAGGGGAGGAGTACCAATTTCCTTAATGATGTTGCTAATGCAACGGACAGTGTTAGCCATCTTGCTCCTCAAGATCTCTCTCGAGAACCTATGAATGCCATCGATCTAACACATCTGAACAACCCAATAAATGGAAGATTAAGATCACCAAGCTCTTACAGACTGTTTGCAATGCAAACGTAAGCTTGACTTCCTGTGAGTTTTTCGGAGCCCTGAGTTTTGACCTTAGCTGTAGAGGAGTTACAAATGTTAACACTGGAAAAATAACTCATAAAATGTTTGTGCTGGAGGTCTTTTAATACCTAATTCAGTCCTGTTGCTTCAAAGATAAATAAATAGAAGTTCTGAGAGGTTGAGTAATTTGCCCTAGGTCACAGAGCTGTGAAGAAGCTGAAAGAAGAGGAGAGAGTATGCTGTGGGCAGCTAGAGAAATGTTCTATATGTGTCACTGTCTACAAAAGTCTAGGGACACACATACTTCTAGAGACACTGTGATTTTCCATTGCCCATTTGTAGTTGAGACTCAGTTTATATATCTGGAAGCTGGGATAAAAATGCCTGCCCTCACAGTGTACTTCTGATGCACAAGGAAAGTGTGTGAAATGGTGAATGAGGGTATATGAGTGTGAGTGGAGGGGTGGCAGTAGTCTCAAAGCATTCCTGTTTCACAAGTCAAGAGCTATAGCCTGGCATTTAGCAGTTACTTTGAGATTACCTTAATGTGTTCTTTGCTCAAAGCACTCCTCTCATGGAGATGGCATTTTGTTTACATAGCATGCTTAAATGAGAAGGTTATTGTTAGCCTGGAAGTAGGCAATGCCTGCTAAAGAGAGTTGTCTTTTACTTAGATATTTAAACTAAGATGCTAAGAAAGGGTTGGTGTGGGAGCTGTCCTAACTTAATTCTTGGACCCTCCAGTCTTCCTTCAGTATTCCTGAAGAGAAGGAACACTGTAAGTCTGTGAATTTCAAGAGTTTCATGACACTTAGGGATCAGTTTGAGCTTTCTTATTCCAAAGCCTCAGGTGCCTCAAAAAATGGGTCTGTGGAGATAAGAGCCATTCAAGTAGGAAGTAGACAGACAAGAACATACATTCTCTCAGCAGCCTGATCTTGAAGATAGAAGCTATACCTTATTCTTTTGTATCCCCAGGGCCTTGTTGGAATGCAATAATAATTACTGAAATAAGAAGAATGATCTATCTTTACTTCATACCTAAAAATAAAATTCCAGATAGATAAAGATTTAAATGTAGAAAACAAAACAAAACAGAAAAATGCTAGAGGAAAATACCAGTGTGTATTTATATAAATTTGAAGTTACACCACAGGCAGGAACCACAAATAAGGGTTGATTGTTTCCATCAGGTAAAGTGTTCCATGCTTGTATGGAAAGCCCAATGCAAAGTTTAAAGGAAACTTCTAAATTGGAAATGAGATTTGGAACTTGGACTGAATAGGTTAATTGTGTTCTGCATAACAAACCCTTAAACATCAGTAAGTGATGATAATATACCAATAGGAAAAAAATGAGAAAAGGGCAAAATGGGCAATTCACTAAAGAAGAAATATAAGTGCTTAATAAACAGGAAAACATATAAAATCATATTAGTGAACACAATTATATATCTGAGAACAAGGAGCTACTATTTGTAGCTTTTAAATTGATATAGATTTTGAGAACATAATAATGCCAAACATTGACTGGAGTGTCACTTGGATGTACTACTGGTAGGGGTGTTTGGGAAATCTGTTTTGCATTATGTATTCAGTATCTTAAAATCATGCTTGCCTTTTGATCCAACGATTGCACTTTTAAGAAGTATTTAAGAAGTATTTGGGGGATTATACAGAGATGAACATGTAAGAATATCTCCTAAAGCACACTTTATAATATAAAAAATTAGAAACAGCCTAAGTGTTCCAAAACAGGGAATTTGTTAAAAAAATCATAATATATTAGAAAGTATTAGAATCCTAGGATTATGACATTTTGGAATAATATAATAGAATCTTTTGTTACCGTTAAGAATGATGATGTAAAAGTATAATTACTGATACAGGAATATATTTATAACGTGTTACTGCATAACAAAAACCCTGTTGTATGTTTATATTTATGTGATGATGCATGAATTGAAAAGGTGTCAAAGATAATACTCCAAATATACCAAAATACTGAAGCTAGCTATCTCTGGATGAGGGAAGAGGGTTACTAGTGGTTCTTTAATGTTAAAAAAAATTGCATTTTCTAGGTATACACTCTTTTTTCTAGACTGAATATGAATAAAAATGAATTTAAAAAAGAATTAGGATTTAAAAACCCAAAGAATAACACAAAATTGTTTCATGGATATTATTAATGTCATATTGGGTCTTTTATGGAATTATCTTTGCTTTTAAAAGGCCAAATGTTAGAATATAGGAAGCTTTACTTTCGATCCCCCAAAAACTGAGTCTGAGACAAGGGTCAAGTGCAAGTTGTTAATTTGGGAAGCATTCCCAGGGCAGTGGGGAAATCAGAGGGGGATGGAAAGAAAGTGGTTAATGCTTTCATAGCAAAGGAAGTCACTATTGTAAGGAACTACTATGAGGAGTATGAGGACTACACATATCAGAATTATACCACCTAATTGGAAAGGGAGCTAGGATTTTTATTCACCAACTAATATCAGTCACTGGTGGAGAGCTATTCCTGGTGTGCGTTAAATCACAGAATTTCTGGCCTTTTTTAACTGCTAGGTAAAGAGATGCAAATCCTGGCAGTTAGAAATGGACTGGCATGTGTAGAAATAGTAAAATCTAAAATCACCTGGATGCAGCAACAGCCTCTACTACATTGGAATTAGAAATTTGTCAGTCAGTAGGGGAAGACACTTTGGGTCATGAAAAGGAAGGTGTTCATTTGCACAGCATCATATAATTAATGCTTGAGTCAGACTCAAACATCAGGTCTACTGACTTGCATCCAGGACTTTTTTCATTGTATGATGACCAGGCCCTTCTTTGTTGTGGTTATTTCTAAGGATGACAAGTACACATGCTCTCGCCATTAGAGATAGGATGCAGGATCCTTGTATTCTTGTTCCTTTTTCAACACTTTCCCACCTAAGAATAGGATCCGACCCAGTGATTTTTAAATGGACTTAAGCCATGTAAGCCTTACTTCTTTTTTTTTTTTTTTTAAGATTTTATTTATTTATTTGACAGAGATCACAAGTAGACAGAGAGGCAGGCTGAGAGGCAGGCAGAGAGAGAGGAGGAAGCAGGCTCCCCGCTGAGCAGAGAGCCTGAGGCGGGGCTCCATCCCAGACCCCTGAGATCATGACCTGAGCCAAAGGCAGAGGCTTTAACCCACTGAGCCACCCAGGTGCCCCTGTAAGTCTTACTTCTAATGAGAGTTCTTGAGGATGACCCATACATTGAAAAAATGAATGTGGTACTGCTCAGGTTGAAGGAAATGAGGCCATCGGTCCTCATTATATAAAAACTCTCAGAGGGTATTTCAAAGAGCAACACTTGAAAACCCCCATTTCCCCCATATTCTGGCAAGGGAAAAAGGGAATAATTATTCCAAGAAATCTCAGCCTAACAGCAGTTTTACAGGAGAAACCTCTGGTAAACAGAAATTTTTCTGTACCCTTTCAAGTTCCTCTAGCTGGTCTAAGAAGTGAAATGACATGAGACAAATTAATAGAACAAAAACAAATTCAATTACATGTGACCAGAGGCCCCAAAATAAAACTGAGATCCAAAGAAAAGACCAAGGGAGGCAGTTTTTATACTTTTTAGACAAAGAAACAATAAATCTATGAGGAATTGATAGGATGAAGAACACTTATGATTGGAAATTTCATTTTGTAAGAAACTGTAAACAGAATTTAGACTGAGGTAGTAAATTAGTAAAAATAGCAAGGTTTGTTTAGATGGTTTTCTCAGTTCCAAATTACCTATATTTGATGATAAAGATGTCTCTTTACCTCCTATCATGGAAAAAGGTAACATTCACATGGGGGGCTTATTTCCTGCTTTTTGAAGACAAAGTAGGGGGAGGTCAAATGGTGCCTTTGCATTGGCCGTTTCTGAAGTAACTTTAATTCATAATAATCAATATGCTAAAGGGGTACATATAGCAGTGGCCTGCCCCTGGCCCCCACAAAACTCATGTGGCATAGATGCACATGAGTTAAAAAGAAAGTGATGTCAACTGTAAAGGGACAGATTTTCTTGGGGGGAAAAATACTACTTATGCTCCTAACTGTTCTTCTGTAAGATGTTCATGTAGAATAACTGGGCTCAGACTTCCCTAAGAGCTCCTTTTGTTTTAGAAGATTAAATTGTGCTGTTTTGAAAATTGTCATCTGAATCTCAGGATCCTTAATTAAGATTACTTAATCTTCAGAAGTCAAGTTTGAATATTCCAGCACAGTGCTGTTTGCAAATAAGTTGTTTATTTGCAAAGTTGTTTGCAAATAACCTTAATGTATTGTTAGAAAGCACTGTTCTCTTTCTGCATAATTTTTTATATGTTAGAATAATGAGTAAATAAGAGTGAGAAAGAGATCATGGGTCCTGTGAAGTCTTTTGAACTGCATTATGTAAGGATGTGGGACTCGGTCCCAGGACGCTGATGTCATGACCTGAGCTGAAGGCAGACACTTAACAAACTGAGCCACCCAGGCACCCTCTTAATCCTTTCTTATATTGATGGATCCTTGGGCCATTTCCTGTTCTTGACTGTCATAAATAAAATTGCCATGAACATTACATAAAATGGACTGTGTTTTCATTTATCTTGGATAAATATTTAGGAGTATAGTTGCTGGGTCAAATATAAAGATACTGGCAAATTGCTTTCCAAATTTGTTGTACCATTTTACATTCCCACAAGCAATACAGAAGAGGTCTTATTACTCCAGAATCTCAGCAATATTTGGTATCGTCATTCTTTTTAACTTTAGCACTTTGAGCACACACAGATATTTCAGTGCCCCTTTATTTTGTATTTTTCTTATGATTAAAGATGCTGAACATCTTTTCAACTACCTTTGGCCATGCAGAAGTTTATTTTCTGGGAAACTATGTGTTCCATTCCATGACCATCTTTACTGGACTATTTGTTTTCTTATTCTAGAGTTCTTAGAGCACTTTATGTATTCTTAATACAAATTACTTACCATATAATGAATTATTTGTTTGAGGGGTACAGGTCTATGATTCATCAGTCTTATACAATCCGCAGTACTCACCATAGCACATACCCTCCCCAATGTGCCTAACCCAGCTACCCCATCCCTCCTATCCCCCTCCAATCCAACAACTCTCAGTTTGTTTTCTGAGATTAAGAGTCTCTTGTGGTTTGTCTCCCTCTATGGTTTCATCTTGTTTCATTTTCCCCTCTCTTCCTCTATGATCCTCTGCCTTGTTTCTCAAATTCCACCTATCATTGAGATCATACGATAATTGTTTTTCTCTGATTGACTTATTTTGCTTATCCTAATACCCTCCAGTTCCACCCTTGTCATTGCAAATGGCAAGATTTCATTTTCTGATGGCTGCATAGTTTTCCATTGTTTATCTATACCACATCTTCTTTATCCAGTCATCTGTCAGTGGACATCTAGGCTCTTTCCATATTTTGGCTACTGTGGACATTGATGCTATAAACATTTGGGTGCATGTGCCTCTTTGGATCACTACATTTGTATTTTGGGGGTAAATACCCAGTAGTGCAATTGCTGTGTCATAGGGTAGCTCTATTTTCAACTTTTTGAGGAACCTCCATACTGTTTTCCAGAGTGGCTTCACCAGCTTGCATTCCCACCAACAGTGTAGGAGGGTTCCTCTTTTCCCGCATCCTTGCCAACATCTGTCGTTGCCTCACTTGTTAATTTTAGCCATCCTGACTGGTGTAAGGTGGTATCTCATTGAGGCTTTGATTTGTATTTCCCTCATCCCATGTGATGTTGAACACTTTTTCATGTGTCTGTTGGCCATTGGATGTCTTCTTTGGAGAAATTTCCATTCATGTCTTCTGCCCCTTGGTTAGATTATTTGTTCTTTGGATGTTGAGTTTAATAAGTTCTTTATAGATTTTGGATACTAACCATTTATCTGATATGTCATTTGAAAATACCTTCTCCCACTCTGTTGGTTGTCTTTTGGCTTTGTTGACTGTTTCCTTTGCTGTGCAAAAGTTTTTTATCTTTTTTTCTTCAAGATTTTATTTATTTATTTGACAGAGATCACAAGCAGGAAGAGAGACAGGCAGAGGAAGGGAAGCAAGCTCCCTGCTGAGCAGAGAGCCTGATGTGGGGCTCGATCCCAGGACCCTGGGATCATGACCTGAGCCGAAGGCAGAGGCTTTAACCCACTGAGCCACCCAGGTGCCCCAAAAGTTTCTTATCTTGATGAAGTCCCAGTAGTTCATTTTTGCCCTTGCTTCTCTTGCCTTTGGCAATGTTTCTAGGAAGAAGTTGCTGTAGCCAAGGTCAAAGAGTTTGCTGCCTGTGTTCTCCTCAAGGATTTTGGTGGATTCCTTTCTCATATTGAGGTCCTTCATCCATTTTGAGTCTATTTTTGTGTGTGGTGTAAGGAAATGGTCCAGTTTCATTTTTCTGCATGTGGTTGTCCAATGGTCCCAATACCATTTGTTGAACAGACTGTCTTTTTTCCACTGGACATTCTTTTCCGCTTTGTCGAAGATTAGTTGACCATAGAGTTGAGGGTCCATTTCTGGGCTCTCTGTTCTGTTCCATTGATCTATGTGTCTGTTTTTGTGCCAGTGCCATACTGTCTTGATGATTACAGCTTTGTAATAGAGCTTGAAGTCTGGAATTGTAATACCGCCAACTTTGGTTTTCTTTTTCAACATTCCTCTGGCTATTCGGGGTCTTTTCTAGTTCCACACGAATTTTAGGATTATTTGTTCCTGCTCTGTGAAAAAAGCTGATGGTATTTTGATAGAGATTGCATTAAATGTGTAGATTGCTTTAGGTAGCATAGACGTTTTCACAATATCTTTTCTTCTAATTCATGAGCATGGAATGCTTTCCCATTTCTTTGTGTCTTCTTCAATTTCTTTCATAAGTGTTTTATAGTTTTCTGAGTACAGATCCTCTGCATCTTTGGTTAGATTTATTCATAGGTACTTTATTTTTTGGGTACAACTGTAAATGGGATTGACCTCTTAATTTCTCTTTCTTCTGTCTTGTTGGTATACAGAAATGCAACTGATTCCTGTGCATTGATTTTATATCCTGCCACATTGCTGAATTCCTGTATGAGTTCTAGCAATTTTGAGGTGGAGTCTTTTGGGTTTTCCACATAAAATATCCTATCATCTGCTAAGAGTGAGAATTTGATTCTTCTTTGCCAATTCGGATGCCTTTTATTTCTTTTTGTTGTTTGATTGCTGAGGCTAGGTATTCTAGTACTGTGTTGAACAGCAGTGGTGATAATGGACATCCCTGCCATGTTCCTGACCTTTGGGGAAAATCTCTCAGTTTTTCCCCATTGAGAATGATATTTGCTGTGGGTTTTTCATAGACGGCTTTGATGATATTGAGGTGTGTACCCTCTATCCCTACACTGTGAAGAGTTTTGATCAAGAAAGGATGCTGTACTTTATCAAATGCTTTTTCAGCATCTATTGACAATATCATATGGTTCTTGTTCTTTTGTTAATGCATTGTATCACATTGATTGATTTGCAGATGTTGATCCAACCTTGCAGCCCAGGAATAAATCCCACTTGGTCGTGTGAATAATCCTTTTAATGTTACTGTTGGATCCAATTGGCTAGTATTTTGGTGAGAATTTTTGCATTTATATTCATCATGGATATTGGTCTATAATTCTCCTTTTTGGTGGGGGGTCTTTGTCTGGTTTTGGGATCAAACAAATGCTGGCCTCATACAAAGAGTTTGGAAGTTTTATTTCCATTTCTATTTTTTTAAACAGCTTCAGAAGAATAGGTATTAATTCTTTAAATGTTTGGTAGAATTCCTCTGGGAAGCCATCAGGCCCTGGGCTCTTGTTTCTTGGGAGATTTTTGATGACTGCTTCAATTTCCCTCCTGGTTATGGGTCTGTTCAGGTTTTATATTTCTTCTTGGTTCAGTTTTGGGAGTCCATATTCTCTAGGAATGCTTCCATCTCTCCCAGATTATCTAATTTGTTGGCATATAGTTGCTTATAATATGTTCTTATAATTGTTTGTATTTCTTTGGTGTTGGTTGTGATATCTCCACTTTCACTCATAATTTTATTTATTTGGGTCCTTTCTCTTTTCTTTTTGATAAGTCTGGCCAGGGGTTATCAGTCTTATTGATTCTTTCAAAGAACCAGTTCCTAGTTTTGTTGATCTGTTCTACTGTTCTTTTCATTTCTATTTCACTGATTTCTGCTCTAATCTTTATTATGTCTCTTCTTCTGCTAGGTTCAGGCTTTATTTGGTGTTCTTTCTCCAGCTGGTTTGGTGTAAGGTTACGTTGCGCACTTGAGACCTTTCTTGTTTCTTGAGAAAGGCTTGTAGAGCCTTTCCTCTAAGTACTGCCTTTGCTGCATCCCAAATATTTGTAACTGTTGTGTTTTCATTTTCATTTATTTCCATGAATTTTTCCAATTCTTCTTTAATTTCCTGGTTGACCCATTCATTCTTTAGTAGGATGCTCTTTAGCCTCCATGTATTTGAGTTCTTTCCAAATTTTCTCTTGTGATTGAGTTCCAGTTTCTAAGCATTTTGGTCCAAAAATATGCAGGGAATGATCCCAATCTTTTGGGACCTGATTTGTGACTCAGGATGTGATCCATTCTGGAGAATGTCACATGTGTACTAGAGAAGAATGTGTATTCTGTTGCTTTAGGATGGAATGTTTTCAATATACCTGTGAAGTCCATCAGGCCCAGGGTGTCATTCAGAAGCCCTTTTTCATTGCTGATCTTCTGCTTAGATGATCTGTCCATTGCAGTGAGTGGATTGTTAAACTCCCCTACTATTATTGATGTGTTTCTTTGATTTTATTATTAATTGACTTATATAATTGGTTGCTTCCATGTAAGGGGCATAAATATTTACAATTGTTAGATCTTCTTGTAGGATAGACCCTTTAAATATGATATAGTATCCTTCCTCATCTCTTATTACAGTCTTTAGTTTAAAATCTACTTTGGCTGATAAAACAATTTCCACCCCAGCTTTCTTTCATTGTCTATTAGCATGATAAATGGTTTTCCACACCCTCACTTCCAATCTAGAGGGATCTTTGAATCCCTCTTTAGAGGGGTCTAAAATGAATCTCTTGCAGAAAGCATATCAATGGTTCCTGCTTTTTTCTCATTCTGATACCCTCTGTATTTTGATTGACACATTTAGCCCATTTAGATTCAGAGTAACTATTGAAAGATATGAATTTAGTGTTGTTGTATTGCCTATAAGGTGACTGTTACTGTATATTGTTTCTGTTTCTTTCTGGTCCATGTTACTTTTGGGCTCTCTCTTTGCTTCAAGGATCCCTTTTAATATTTCTTGTAGGGCTGGTTTGGTGATCACAATCAAAGTTTCTGTTTAGTTTCTCTTTGTCCTGGAAGCTTTTTATCACTCCTTCTATTTTGAATGACATCCTAGCTGGATAAAGTATTCTTGCCTGCATATTTTTCTCATTTAACACCCTGACTATATCATACCAGTCCTTTCTGGCCTGCTAGGTCTCAGTGGATAGGTCTGCTTTCAGGATTTTCTCTGAGATTTGTAAGTTTTACTATTAGATTTGGAAGTTTGCTAATTTATTGAAATTGAGGGGGATTCTCTGTGCTGCCTGGATTTTGATGCCTCTTTCCTTCCCCAAATTAGGGAAGTTTTCTGCTATAATTTTTCCCAATATACCTCCTGCCCCTTCTCTTTCTTCTTCTTCTGCGATCCCAATTATTCTAATATTGTTTTGTCTTATGGTATGACTTATCTCTTGAATTCTCCTCTTGTGATCCAGTAGTTGTTTGTCTCTCCTTTTCTGAGTTTCTTTATTCACCATCATTTGGTCTTATATATCACTAATTCTCTCTTCTCACTCATTTATCCTAGCAGTAAGAGCATCCTTTTTTTATTGTACCTCATTAGTAGCCTTTTTTATTTTGACTTGGTTAGATTACATTTCTCCAGAAAGGGATTCTCTAGTATCTTCTATGCTTTTTTCAAGCCCAGATAGTATTTTTATAATCATTACTCTGAACTCTATTTCTGACATCTTATCAATGTCCATGTTGATGAAGTCCCTGGCAGTCACTACTGCCTCTTGTGTTTTTTTGGTTTTGTTTTTGTTTTTGAGGTGAATTTTTCTGTCTTGTTGTTTTGTCTGGAGAAGAATAGATGAATGAGAGAACGAAATGCTAAAAAGGTAACAATGACCCCCCCAAATATATGCTAAACAAATCAGAAGAGACCCAAACCCAGGGGGAAATGAAAAGAAAAAGAATATGAAGAATATGATCAGACAGGAGAATAGAACAGAGGTGCATGCTAGATTTTGTTTGTATTTTAGTCTGTTAGAAGAAACTGCCTCCTAAAATTTTAAAGAGAAAAAAACCCTTATATATATATATACAAAAATAAGGGTAACTACAATGAAGGACTGGTATATGGCTGTAAATATGAAACTTAAATAATATTTTTTAAAAAGTAATGAATAAGATAAGTTGGTTGAATAAAGAAAGAAGGAAAATTAAAAAAACAAAAGGAAAGAAAGTGATTGGGTAGGTGAAGAGAACAAGGTCATTTAGGGTATACACTAGATTTAGGGTATATTTTGATCTGTTGGAAGAAAATGCATCCCAAAGTTTTAAAGAATGAAATATATATATATATATTTCATATATATTTCATTATATACATATATATTCAATATATATATTCATATATATTTCATTCATATATATATATATATATGAAATAAAGTTAAATACATATATATGATACACATATGAAATAAGGTTAAATACATATTTATATAATATATATATGAAATATATATGATATATATGAAATAAGGTTAAATACAATGAAGGGATAGAAAATGACTGCAAAAATGAAAATTAAAAAATATTTTAAAAAAGGAATTCTTAAGATAATATCTTGGTTGAAAAAGAAAAAAATAAAGAAACAGAAAAAGAAAAAATAAAGATTAAAAAAAGTTATTTTGAAAGACTAAAGAATCATGGGGAAAAGCCATGAATTCTATATGCTGTATTCCCCTAGTGCTGGAGTTTTACTGTTCTCATTGATCTGTAAACTTGGTCTTGGCTGGATGTTCTTGTTGATCTTCTGGGGGAGGGGTCTGTTGCAGTGATTCTCAAATGTCTTTGCCCTAGGCAAAATTGCACCACTCTTGCCAGGGGCCAAGGCTAAGTAATCTGCTTGGGCTTGCTCTAGGCGGCTTTAGCTCCCTGAAAGCTTTCTGCACAGCTTTAGAGGATGAGAATGAAAATGGCAGACGCCCAATCTTGCACTCCAGAGGACCTGAGAACTCGGAGCCCCACTCCTCAGTGTGCCCTCAGAGAAGAGAAGTCAATCACTCTTGTCTCCCTGGTCTCTGGCTGTACTCTGCGCTCCCCCGGCCTGTGACCCAGCATTTCTATCTCTGGCACACAACCCCCTTTGTAGTCTCCAAACCCAGCAGACACCTGCAGTGTGATCTCCTGCTGCTCCTCCTAGGGGAGGAAGGGGAGTCTCCCCAAATCTGCCACGTGTTGGGGCCCTGCTCAAAGAGCAGGGGCCCAACTGTGCCATAGATCACGGTTTTTGGTAACCCTGAGCTGAAAGCCCACTCCTCAGCTCAGTCTCTGCAGCCAGCTTCTCTGCTCCTATACCTGGGAGCTCTGCCACACTCGGGCACCCTCAGTCTTTCTGTGACCCTGAGGGTCCTGAGACCACACTGTTCCAACGAGGTTTCTACCCCCTGCTTATCCACTGGAGTGATGTCCCTCACCAGAGCAGACTACTAAAAGCTCTAATTTTGTGCTTCTCTGCTCTATCACTTTTGTGCAGCCGGCTGACGAATGCTACCTCTCCCCCATGCCTCCCTCTCCCCACCATGGCCTGTCTTCCCAAATAGCACCTTGGATTCACTTCTCTGCCCCTCCAACCTTCCAGAAAGTGGTCTCTTTTCTGTTCATAGAGTTGCTGCTATTCTTTTTTTCTTTGATCTCCTGTTGAGTGTGTAGGTATTCACAATGGTTTGATAACTATCTAGCTGAATATCTGAGACAAGATGAAATTTGTCAGGATATGTTTTGCAAATGTTTTCTCCCAGTTCTTGGCCACATTTTTGCTTTCTTATTCATGTCTTTTGAAAAACAGCTGTTTTAATTTTGAAAAACTAGTGCATTGGCTTCTATTTATTTTTTTTTTAATTGTTAGTGGGTTTTTTGGTTTTCTCTAAGAAATCTTTGCCTACCATCAGGTTGTGAAGATTTTCTCCTGTCTTCTATTATAAGTTAAATATTTTTATGTTTAGTTTTGAGATCAATTTTTGTCACTTCCTACCACTATATAAGAAAAGTTGAGGTTAATCTTTTTTTCATATGGATATACAGTTGTTCAGTTGCTGCTTATAGAAAAGGAGTTCTTTTCCCCATTGATTTATTTTGATATGATTGTCAAGAATCATTTACTCTATACTGGATCATGTGCTGTTTTACAAGGTCTGTGAAGAGGTTTTTCATATATTTTGGAAAGACCAGTATGGTTTCAGTTACTCTGTCATAGCAGAAAGGGAAAACTGATGATTCTAATTGTAAACAGAATTCCAAATAGGCCACCACTAGTGATTTTTCTCTAACTACAAGCAAAGTTTGCCCATATTTTGGTTTGATACTTTGCCCTTCCCTTTGAAAAAGGGGATAAAATAAAAAGAAAACTGGAAACTCTATTTAATCTAGTTAGCCAAAGTTTATTAGTAAGGAGACAGAAGGTAAATAAGAGAGAAAGAGATTGGAAAACCAAAGCTTGAGTTTCAAACTGGTATGGTCTTGGGCAAGCTACTTAATTTCTTCCAATTTTAAGTTCCTTATTAGAAAAATGGGTCTAATCCTATCCTGCTTTTTCTTCTGGGGTATTTTAAGTCCGTTGTAAAATAAGGAATGAATGTGAAAACATTCCAAACACAACTAAGAATTACTTCTATTATTCTTTAGTAAAATAAAATCTCTCAGATGACCAGTTTTCTCTCCGCCTCTCCAATTACTTGGATCTTTGTCTCAGGATTCTTTTATGCCCCTTCTTTTCTGTTATTTTGTGGCTTGCATAAGACAAGGACACCTCTGAGCACTCAGCTGGAAAGAAACACTCTCCAAAGCATTTACCTTGTAGGGAAAATTTTCCTACTTTCAATGGGACTATGCCTGAGAAATAATATACTTTGGCTTTCAGCCAATCAAGACAGCTATAAGAAAATCTTAGTTTCATTTAGAAAAAGATAATTTTCATTTTATAAGATGTCCTTACTTTAGAATATTTTTATATATTTTAAAACATTTAAAATAAAAGATCATTGTTTATAGAAAAGCATCATAACTAAATATATTGATAACAGAAATTATTCTGGGTTTAGTTTTCTGTCATCTCCAGGAGAATTGAAACCCATGATTTTTTAGAAATGCTTATTTTATGAGATAAAGGGCTAACCTTGTTTCATTCTAGTAAAGAGAACAGAACCCACAGATACTTGATTTTTCTTGATTAGTTCTATATATCCTACAGCCTGAAGCCACAACCTCTTCTCTAGCCCAAGCTCCTCCTCTAGGCCTCAGTTTCTCCATCTATAAAATGGGTTAACATGAGTACCCACACAGTTAATGTAGGATTGAATGATATAATGACATAATAATATTATAAAGCACTTGGATAATATAATGTACTTAGCATAGTACCTTGTATGTAGTAAGCATATAGGATTCAATAAACATTCACTAAGCATTATTATAAAAAAATGCTCTCTTGGTCTTGTGCTATACTTTTAGTATGTGTGGTACCAAATTTATTGTAGAACTAAATTTATTGGTAAGAACTATTCCATTTTTGGAGAATCTGAATTAGGTGGTTAGGAATCCTGACATTCCCAAGTCAGTTTTGTTCCAGAACTAAGAAACACCTAGAACTCAACCATCAACAAAGTTGAACACAGCAGTTGTTTGGGAAATATCTAGAATATCTTGGTGTTTATGTAATTTATAATTTGGAGCCTAGATCTTAGAATTGAAAGTGTTTTTTTTAACTTTAAGAGTTCTAGCTGTTTCATAGGTGGGGGTGTGAGAATGCCTCTGCATCTTTGGACATGTCTTTTTCATCACAGCCTTGGCTGGGTGTTTGGAAAGGAAAGAGCTAGGTCCTTGCTTCCCATTAGTGCTGTCAGAGTGTCCACAATGATTCCCCAGCACCTGGTAAATACCTCCAATGAATGACACTTCTCTCTTTGAGTTACACTTGTTTCTTTTGGTAGGTCTGGCTTCCCTGTTAGTTTGAATTATTTGTTGAAAGAGGAGTTTGACCCCTTAACACCTGGCAGAGTCCCTGGCATGTAACAGGTATTTAATAAATGTTAAATTAGTGTAAAGTCAATTCTAAGTTTTGCACTTAAGTCTTTTTCTTCTTTCTCTTTATGTTGTCTGGCCATTTAGGTGGGTGGTTAAAAAAGAGATATAAAAAATTAGAAAGTAGTAGTCTGCCCATTCCTGTCCCTCATTCAGTGTTTTGCACATGCTCTACTCTGTTGGTTCCAAGGAGATAGTTGGAATTCATGCAGACCTAAGGAGAAGAAACCAATGCCATTATCTCTGTAATGATGGTGACTTTGATGAGAACTTCTGTTTCTGACCCTTTCTAAATATGTTCTGCATGTAGCAGCTAGACAAATCTTTTAAAAACGTGATCATAACACCTTCTCTGCTTAAAACTCTTCAATGGCTTCCCATTGGGCTTGGAGTGAAATCCACATCACTGTGGTTTCTAGGGTCCTCATACTTTAGGCCTTGCTGACCTTCCAGTTGTGCTTAAAACCATTCTCCCCTCATTCTCTGTGCTCCAGTTGCTCTTACTTTGAGGCTCCCAAGCATACCCTTTCCACCTTTAAAGCCTTAGCCCATATTTTTCTTTTGCTGGTACTCACTTCCCCACTGGTGTTCACATGCTTGCTTTTTCTTCTTTTCAGGTCCTCCCTGAGAACCACTCTGAAAGACAAACCCTCCTTTTCTTTTATTTATTTATTTATTTATTTTGCACGTTGCACTCTGTTTGCATGCTTCTTGGCACTTACCACTGTTTAAGTATCTACTAATGAACTCTTTTTGGTTTGTTTTTGTGCTCACAACATATAAGTTTTCTAAGGTTTTAAAGTTTTTTTTTTGCACTAAATATTTTCCTAATAAATATAAATATATCAATTTATAAACTTGTAAAACTTCATAAATTTTATAAGTTTTATATTTATCTCTCTGTTATATTTGTAGTGCCAACCACAGTGCTGGTTCCTAGTAACTATTTAATGAAATAATTATGTAATTGCTAATGTTTTCAAATTTAATTTCTATCCTTTTTCTTGTGTCACCAGGTGGGAAGTTGAGTATTTGGAGGTGATAGGCACTAATATAAACGTATGTTGGTGGTTGTGAATGACTGTGTTTTCAGGTCTGTGGACTCTGTGGGGTGGACTTCTCATTTTGGCTTAGCATTATGCCTGAGAGGAATTAATGCATCAAATCAATAAGAAGTTATCAAGAGGCTTGGGAATTGGGTTTTTTACAGGGAAAGGACAGCCTAGTATCCAGTTATAGGAAGGATATTTTGGAATCATGAAATGTCATCCTTGTGCTGCATGCTTTCACATGAACCACAGAGGGACAAAGAAACTTACAATAGTCAGCATTATTCTGAGAGAGTTTTCTACATCCTGTGGACATGTTTAGCCACTTTCAAATCATTTCAGCAATTCCTAAAGAAGGACTAGGAGTCATTACAATACATTTAGAGTGAAAATGCACATGCAAATTAGTTAGAATAAATACCATATATACCTTTCTTCGGTAGAACTCAAACTATAAAATGTTCTGAACACAAACATCAGTCAAAAGCTCAAATTCTTGTACATATATCTTCTGTTGAGGGCAGTGAAATGCAAAGCCACATAATGGTGGACACTCCACATTGAATTGGGCTACCTGAGTTTTAGGCTTTTATACGCAGGCAGTGCCTTCCAGATTACATTTCTGTGTATTAATTTATTTGCATGAGAAAGGGAGTGCAGCGCAAATTACCTTGTACCATGAAGAGCTCCTCTCAGCACAGAGATAGCTTTGTATTTCTCCCTGAAGACAAAAATTTGGCAAGTTACAGCTTTGAAAAGCTTAGTTTTACAGAGGGGGCAATTGCTATGGCTTGACGAGTTGAAATCAATATCCAAACCTCAGTGCTTTCCATTTCCTCTCATGACTGATGTTACAAAATAGGGTCCTTGGGTAAGAGAAGAAGAAACTAAAGCATTTTTAAGGGGAATCTATCAGTGGAGTAGCAAAATGCCATGTTGCTGTTTTCATACTGATACTGTTAACAGGTAATAAAAATTAACCTGATCAGTATTTACGTAGTACAAGCTGTGTGCTCACGTTAATTGGGACACATGTCCAATGTCTTTCAGGAGGTAGGACAGGCAGTTTCAATTGGCTTCTGTAGCATAATCAGATACCCAGGAAGAAATTGAAAAAAAAAATCTAAATTAGCTTCTCTATAAATGGAATTCTTGTCACCTGTGT
>PISX010019741.1:0-37407 GCA_004024625.1 Mellivora capensis
TGCTCCATGCAATGCATGCCCTCCATAATACCCACCACCTGGCTCCCCCATCCTCCCACCCCCCGCCCCTTCAAAACCCTCAGGTTGTTGTTCAGAGTCCATAGTCTCTCATGGTTCATCTCCCCCTTCAATTTCCCTCAACTCCCTTCTCTCCATCTCCCATGTCCTCCATATACACTATGGAGTATTATACCTCCATCAGAAAGGATGAAAACCCAACTTTTGTAGCAACATGGACAGGACTGGAAGAGATTATGTTGAGTAAAATAAGTCAAGCAGAGAGAGTCAATTATCATATGGTTTCACTTATTTGCTGTTATTTTGATAGAGATTGCATTAAATGTGTAGATTATTTTGAATAGTATGGGCACTTTAACAATATTTTCTTCCAATCCAGGTGCAGGGAATGTTTTTCCATTTTTTGGTGTCTTCCTCAATTTCTTTCCCAAGTGTTCTATATTTTTCAGAGTACAGATATTTTAACTCTTTGGTTAGGCTTATTTCTAGGTCTATTATGGTTTTTGGTCAACCGTAAATAGAATTGATTCCTTGATTTCTCTTTCTGCTGCTTCATTGTGAGTATATAGAAATGCAACAGGTTTCTATATGTTGATTCTATATTCTGCAACTTTGCTGAATTCCTGTTTCAGTCCTAGCAGTCTCTTGGTGGAGCCCTTTTAAAAAATATTTTATTTATTTATTTGACAGACAGAGATCACAAGTAGGCAGAGAGGCAGACAGAGAGAAAGAGAGGAGGAAGCAGCCTCCCTGCTGAGCAGGGATCCCCGATGCAGGGCTTGATCCCAGGACCCTGGGATCATGACCCGAGCTGAAGGCAGTGGCTTTAAGCCACTGAGCCACACAGGCACCCACCTTTTGGGTTTTCTACATGGACTATAAAGTCATCTACAAAGAGTAAAAGTGTGACTTCTTTGCAAATTTGGATGCCTTTTACTTCTTTTTGTTGTCTAGTTGCCGAGGCTAGAACTTTCAGTACTATGTTGAACAATAGTAGTGCGACTGGACATCCCTGTTGTGTTCCTGACCATTGAGAAAAAGTTCTCATTTTTTCCCCACTGAGAATGATATTAGCTGTGGGGTCTTTCATATACAACCTTTATGATGTTGAGATATGTTCCTTCTATCTTACTTTGTTGAGGGTTTTTATCAGGAAAGGATGCTGTATTTGTCAACTGCTTTTTAGTCATCTATCAAGAGGATCATATGGTTCTTATTCTTTCCCTTATTAATGTGGTGCATCTTGTTGATTTGCGGTTCTGAACCCCCTCTGCATCCCAGAAATAAATCCCACTAGGTCATGGTGTATAATCCTTTTAATGTACTGTTGGATTCTATTAACTAACATCTTGGTGAGAATTTTTGTATCCATGTTATTGGAGATAATTGTCTGTAATTCTCCTTTTTGGTGGGGTCTTTGCCTGGTTTGGGGATCAAGGTAATTCTGGCCTCATAGAATATATTTGGAAGTTTTCCATTCTTTTTTTTTTTAATAGTTTCAGAAGGATAGGTATTAATTCTTCCTTAAATGTTTGGTAAAATTCCCCTGGGAAGCCATCTGGCCCTGGACTCTTGTTTGTTAGGGGATTTTTTATTACAGATTCAATTTATTTGCTGGCACGTGTTTGTTAAGGTTTTCTATTTCTTCCTGAATCAGTTTTGGTAAGTTATATGTTTCTAGGGATTTACCTATTTCTTCCAGATTGCCTAATTTGTTGTCATGTAATTGTTAGAAATATTCTCTTTTAATTGTTCACATTTCTTCCATGTTGTTTGTGATCTCTCTTCTTTCATTCATGATTTTATTTATTTGAGTCCTTTCTCTTTTCTTTTTGATAACTCTGGCTAGGGTTTTATCAATCTTGCTAATTCTTTTAAAGAACCAGCTCTTGGGGCGTCTGGGTGGCTCAGTGGGTTAAAGCCTCTGCCTTCTGTTCAGGTCATGATCCCAGGATCCTGAGATTGAGCCCTGCATTGGGCTCTCTGCTCAGCAGGGATCCTGCTTCCTCCTCTGTCTCTCTCTGCCTGCTTGTGATCTCTCTGTCAAATAAATAAAAAATCTAAAAAAAAAAAAGAACCAGCTCTTAGTTTTTTTATCTGTTCTATTGTTCTTCTGAGTTCTACATCATTGGTTTCTGCCCTTTATTCTTTCCCTTCTGCTGGAGTTAGGCTTAATTTGATGTTCTTTTTTCAGCTCTTTTAAGTGTAAGGTTAGGCTATGTAAGACTTTTCTTGCTTCTTGAGGAAGACCTGTATTGCTAAGTATTAACCTCATGGGACCAACTTTGCTGTATTCCAAAGGTTTTGAATTGTGATGTTTTCATTTTCATTTGCTTCCATGTATTTTTTAAATTCTTCTTTGATTTCCTGGTTGACTCCTTCATTCTTTAGTAGGATGTTCTTTAACATCCACATATTTGTGCTCCTTCCAAATGTTTTCTTGTGGATGCCTTCAAGTTTCATAACATTGTTTTCTGAAAATATTCATGATATGGTTGGTCTCCATCTTTTTGTGCCAGTTGAGTCTTTATTTGTGGCCCAGTGTGTGATCTATTCTAGTGAATGTTCCATATGCACCCAAAGAGAAATTGTATTCTGCTGCTTTAAAATGAAAGGCTTTGAATGTTTCTGTTATGTCCATCTGGTCCAGTGTGTCATTCAAAGCCCTTTTTCCTTATTGATTTTCTGCTTAGATGATCTGTCCATTGCTGTGAGGGGGTGTAAAAGTCCCCTATTATTATTGTACTATTATGAAGAAGTTTCTCTAAGTTCTTTTTTTTTTCTTAAGACTTTATTTATTTATTTGAGAGAGAGAGAGAGGTCAGCTGGAGAAGCAGACTCCCTGTTGATCAGGGAGCCCAGTGTGAGACTCGATCCTGGGACTCCAGGATCATGACCTGAGCCAAAGGCAGTCACCCAACCAACTGAGCCACCCAGGTGCCCTTCTCTAAGTTCTTTTTTTAAAGGTTTTATTTATTTATTTGACAGACAGAGATCAAAAGCAGGCAGAGAGGCAGGCAGAGAGAAGGGGGGGAAGCAGAATCCCTGCTAAACATAGAGCCTGATGTGGGGCTCAATCCCAGGACCCTGAGATCATGACCTGAGCTGAGGCAGAGGCTTAACCCACTGATCCACCCAGGTGCCCCTCTAAGTTCATTGTTAATTGATTTATATATTTGTCTGTTCCCAAGTTTGGCTATAAATATTTACAACTGTTAGATCTTATTGTTGGATAGACACTTTTATAATGATATGGTGTCCTTCTTTATCTCTTATTACAGTATTTGATTTTTAATTTGTCTGATATGAGGATCACTCCCCAGTTGCCTTTTGATGTCCATTAATGTGATAAATGGTTCTCCACACCCTCACTTTCAACCTGGAGCTGCCTTTGGATCTAAAATGAATCTCTTGTAAGCAGTGTATCAATGGGTCAATGAGTCTTGTGTTTTTTTGTTTTGTTTTGTTTTGTTTTGTTTAGTTTTATCCATTTGGATACCTTATGTCTTTTGATTGGAGCATTTAGTCCATTTACATTCAAACTAGTTATTGAAGGATATTAACTTCATGCCATTATATTACCTGTACATTTGCTGTTCCTATAGATTGTGTCTGGTCCTTTCTAGTCTTTGTTACTTTTGGTCTCTCTTTCCACTCCAAGGGTCCCCTTTAATATTTCTTGCAGGGCTGGTTTAGTGTTCATGAATTCCTTAAGCTCTTGTTTGTCTTGGAAAATTTTTATCTTTCCTTTGTACTGAATGACAGCCTTCCTGGATAAAGTATTCTTGACTGCATTTTTTTTTCCTATTTAACATGTTGAATATATTATGCCAGTCCTTTAAGGCCTTCCAAATCTCTGTGGACAGGTCTGCTGCCAGCCTTATGTGTCTACGCTTGTAGGTTAAGGAATTCTTCTCCCACACTGCTTTCAGAATTATCTTTACCTTTGTATTTTGCAAGTTTCACTATGATATGTCATGGTGTTGACCTGTTTTTCTTGATTCTGAGGAGAATTCTCTGTGCTTCTGGGGCATGGATGCCTGTTTCCTTGTACAGATTAGGGAAGTTCTCAGCCATAATTCGTTCAAATAAAACTGCCCCTCTTTTTTTCCATTCTTCTGGGACTGGACATGGGTATTATTTTGCTTTATGGAATCACTAGGTTCTCTAAGTCTACCCTTGTGATCTAATATTTTTCTTTCTCTCTGCTTTCAGCTTCATTGTTTTACATAATTTTATCTTCTGTATTACTGATTCACCATTCACCCTTGTCCATCTTCATTTTTATGGCCTCCACTTGAGACTGCATCTCAGTTATGGCATTTTTAATTTTGGCCTGACTTGACAGTAAGGAATTCTCTAGTGTCTTTTATACTTTTTTTTCAAACCCAGATAGTACCCTTGTAGTCATTGTTTTAAATTCCAGGCAGACATGTTACTTAATATCTGTATTGATTAACACCCTGGCTGTGAGTACTATAGTACTGAGGTACTCTTGTTCCTTCTTTTGGGATGAATTCCTCTGTCTTGTCATTTTGTCTCAAAAATAAAAGAAGAAATTAAAAAAAGAAAAAAACAGTAACAACTTCCCATAACAACAAACTGGATCCTGGGATGTTTTGGTCTGCTTGTTAAAAAAAACAGATCCCAAAATAAGAAAGAAAATTTATTTATTTAGTTAGTTAGTTATTTAATAAAACACAAAGGAAACAAAAAATTAAAAACTATATAAAATTATATAGTTTAATTTTTATATAAAATTAAAAAGAATATGTTTCACTGTTAATGAGAACATAAATAAATGCTCTAGTTCCCTCCACCCTGAGCTGATCCCTGAAAGTACAGACTTGGTGATGGAAACCCCAGAGTTTTTGGAAGAACTGAATCTAAAAGCCTTGCTTTAGGATCTGTGTGAAGGTTATGGATGTGGTGAGACTTGAGAAGGATTTTCCTTGAGGATATTGGGCAGGATTAGTGGCAAAATGAGTTTAACCAAAAAGTCTTGAGGTCTTTGCCCTTCAAAACCCCTACCCTGGGACGCCTGGGTGGCTCAGTTGGTTAAGCAGCTGCCTTCGGCTCAGGTCATGATCCCAGTGTCCTGGGATTGAGTCCCACATGGGGCTCCTTGCTCGGCAGGGAGCCTGCTTCTCCCTCTGCCTCTGCCTGCCACTCTGTCTGCCTGTGCTCACTCACTCTCTCTCCCTCTCTCTCTGACAAATAAATAAAGAAAATCTTAAAAAAAAAACCTCTACCCTGGTGTCCTGCAGTTTCCCTTATTTCCAGATAGAGCATCCACATTTTCCAAATCACAGCTTTTTTAGAGCCACTGACAGTTAAGAAAAGTAGTGGAATGTAAAGCAATAATAAAGGAAAAGATAGGATAAGTTTTTTTCTCATTGATATCAATGGGAGACAGAGGGTGGCTTATGAATTAATGTTATACTATAGATGGTTCCCACTTCAGAAATTATACAGCAACTAAGAAAGAATTAGGACAAGCTAAAAGGACACACTGAGAAATGGCAACGATTAACTACCTTAAGTTGGCTAATTTATAATTTAAAATATCATGAAAATGGGAGTTTTGCTACAAGATAAATAAATTACAGAAACATAGAGAATATCATAGTTCCTTACACCTGAATTCCTGTAACAGCAAGACTTTCCCTACTAGATATTGCAGCTAACTTTTAAATGATTAACCTAAATAGCATATGTTCTGGATTAATCTGCTTGAGCTGTCATAACAGGTATCACAGGTTGAGTGGCTTAAACAACAGAAATTTATTTTCTCACAGTTCTAGAGGCTAGAAGTCTAAGACTGAGGTGCTGTTAGGGGTTGGTTTCTGGTGTCTGGTTTATTGATGATCACCTTTTTGCTGTGTCCACACAAGGCTCTTCTCTGCACAAAGAAAAATCTCTGGTATCTCTTCTTTTTTATAAAGACATCAATCATACAGAATCAGGCATCCATACTTATAACCTTCTTTATTTTTTTAATTACCTTGCTTAGAAATTATATCTCTATGTTATATCTCCCATTGAGGGGCTAGTGTTTCAACATATGAATTGAGGTGGGGGGGGTCACAACTGAGTGCATAAGGATATTCCTGAGATTTTCAAAGTAGATTCTGAAAATGAAAAAAAAAATTACCTAATTTTGTTTTAATCAGAATCTGTTCTGAAGATTTGCTCATACTCCATGTTAATATTTATGGTTAATTCAAACATCAATAAAACATGTAAATTTGCAGAAATATAATATTTCAAGTGAAGACTTATTGAAAAAAAATCATAATTAAAATATAATAATAATTTCTGATCTCCAAAGCAGACAAAGACCCCATCAGACCAATATCCTTGATAAACACAGATCTGAAAATTTTCACCAAAATACTAGCCAATAGGATCCAACAGTACATTAAAAGGATTATTCACTATGACCAAGTGGGATTTATTCCAGGGCTGCAAGGTTGGTTCAATATCCACAAATCAATCAATGTGATAGAATACATTAATTAAATAAGGAACAAGAACCATATGATACTCTTAATAGATGCTGAAAAAGCATTTGACAAAGTACAGCACCCTTTCTTGGTCAAAATTCTTCAAGGTGTAGGAATCGAGGTTACATACCTCAATATCATCAAAGCCATATATGAAAAACCTGCAGCGACTATCATTCTCAATGGAGAAAAACTGAGAGCTTTCCCGCTAAATTCAGGAATATGGCAGGGATGCCCATTATCAGCACTGCTATTCAACATAGTACTAGAGGTCCCAGCCTCAGCAATCAGACAACAAAAAGAAATTGAAAACATCCAAATCTGCAAAGAATGAGTCAAACTCTCACTCTTTGCAGATGATATGATACTTTATGTGGAAAACCCAAAAGACTCCAGTCCAAATCTGCTAGAACTTGTAGAGGAATTCAGTAAAGTGTCAGGATATAAAATCCATGCACAAAAATCAGTTGCATTTCTATACACCAACAAGACAGAAGAAAGAGACATTAAGGAGTCAAACCCATTTATAACTGCACTCAAAACCATAAGACACCTAGGAATAAACCGAACCAAAGAGGCAAATAATTGTACTCAGAAAACTATAAAGTACTCATGAAAGAAATTGAGGAGGACACAAAGAAATGGAAAAATGTTCCATGCTCCTGGATTGGAAGAACAAATATTGTGAAAATGTCTATGCTACCTAAAGCTATCTACACGTTTAATGCAATCCCTATCAAAATAGCATCCATTTTTTTTCAAAGAAATGGAACAAATAATCTTAAAATTCATATGGAAACAGCAAAGACCCTGCATGGCCAGAGGAATGTTGAAAAAGAAAGCCAAAGTTGGTGGCATCCCAATTCCAAACTTCAAGCTCTATTACAAAGCTGTCATCATCAAGACAGTATGGTGCTGGCACAATAACAGACACATAGATCAATGGAACAGAATAGAGAGCCAAGAAATAGACCCTCAACTCTATGGTAAACTAATCTTCAACAAAGCAGGAAAGAATGTCCAATGGAAAAAAAGATAGTCTCTTCAACAAATGTTGGGAAAATTGGACAGCCACATACAGAAAAATGAAATTGGACCATTTCCTTACACCACACTCAAAAATAGACTCCAAATGGATGAAAAACTTTAATGTAAGAAAGGAATCCATCAAAATCCTTGAGGAGAATAGAGGCAGCAACCTCTTTGACCTCAGCTGCAGCAACTTCTTCCTAGGAACATTGCCAAAGGCAGGGAAACAAGGGCAAAAATGAACTATTGGGACTTCATCAAGATCAAAAGCTTTTGCACAGCAAAGGAAACAGTAAAAAAAAAAAAAAAAAAAAAAGACACCTGACAGAACGGAAGAAGATATTTGCAAATGACATATCAGATAAAGGGCTAGTATCCCAAATCTATAGGGAACTTATCAAACTCAACAGCTAAAGAACAAATAATCCTTAAGAAATGGGCAGAAGACATGAACAGACATTTCTGGAAAGATGACAGCCAGATGGCCAATAGTCATATGGAAAGTGTTCCATATCACTCAGCATCAGGGAAATACAAATCAATCCCACAATGAGACACCACCTCACACCAGTCAGAATGGCTAAAATTAACAAGTCAGGAAATGACAGATGCTGGCAAGGATGCAGAGAAAGGGGAACCCTCCTACACTGTTGGTGGGAATGCAAGCTAGTGCAACCACTCTGCAAAACAGCATGGAGGTTCCTCAAAATTTGAAAATAGAGATACCCTATGACCCAGCAATTGGATTACTGGGTATTTACCCTAAAGATACAAATGTTGTGATTCAAAGGGGCACATGCACCCAAATGTTTATAGCAGCAATGTCCACAATAGCCAAACTATGGAAAGAACCTAGATGTCCATCAACAGATGAATGGATAAAGAAGAGGTGGTATATATACAATTGAATACAATGCAGCCATCAAAAGAAATGAAATCTTGCCTTTTGCAATGACATGGAGGAACTAGAGGGTATTATGCTAAGCAAAATAAGTCAATCAGAGAAAGGCAATTATTATATGATCTCCCTGATATGAGGAATTTGAGAGACAATGTGGGGGGGTTTGGGGAGTAGGGAAGGAAAATACAGAAACAAGATGGGAGGGAGGCAAACCATACGAGACTCTTAATCTTACAAAACAAACAGGGTTGCCAGGGGGGAGTGGGGTAGAGAGAGGGTGGTTGGGTTATGGACATTGGGGAGTAAATGTGCTATGGTGAGTGCTGTGAAGTGTGTAAGCCTGAGGTTTCACAGACCTGTACCCCTGGAGCTCATAATACATTATATGTTAATTAAAAAATTAAAATAATAATAATAATTTCCATAAAGATTTTAAATAAAACTAAACTTACTTATTTTACAGATAAAATGACCATAATTATAAAATATAAATGCTAGAATTATCCATATGTGTTGCATTAAAATAATTAAGGTGATTCATTTAGGACATATGATGCCATTTCTTATCAGAAGAATACCTTGTGGTATTTCTATCATTTTTGGTTTTTTTTAAGTGGCTCTTGGAAACCATTAAAAAAAAACCTCCTTTTTGAGTTTTATTCACTAGCTTGTGGACAATGTTTAATAACCAGGTCTATTGAACAGATAGATGAAAAAGCCCACCTTGCCAATGAAGATCTACATTTCAGAGATTTTCCTTCTTTAAATTCTGTGTGTCTTTGTCATGTTCATAGTGCTTTTAAAGGATATATAATTCACTACTGTTCTTCTGGGGTTTAAAATATAGTCAGTGGTTGTCAACCCATTGATTTATTTTTCCTTTCAGTATATGGACATTTGAATTGCTCATTTTATGTTTTGGTTTTACATTTAAAGAAAGTAGTAATCACTGTTATAATGCACAAAGTATGCTGCCTCTTCCAGTATGTTTCTAAATAAGAGAAAAAAGAAATATCCTTTAGGCCTGGGAAGCTAAGTGGGCATGAAACTATAGCCAGAGGACAAGGTATAGAAGTAAATAATTCAGTAAACACAACATAAAACTGGGATCATTTATTTTTGTAAATCTTTCTGAGACTAACTATGTAATGCACTATTATACAACTTTTTAAGTTCAAATTGGTACTCTGCAATGCTTAGACAATGAGCTGTGACTAATAGATTTACAAACAGCAGGGTTGTTCACAGTGATATTTTTAATTTTACTCAATCTCAAAGGAGAAAGAATTAATTATTTAAGTCTGACTGAATAGAAAGTAAGTGAACATATTGTTAGACTTTGAAAATTTGCAACCAAACTTAACACTGTATTGCTCTGTGGTTGAAAATTTATTCCATAAGTAGTGATGTTCACACCCTCTTAATGCCAGTAGAGGGAAAATGTGCCCTCACCTGTAATTTAAGTTGTTCTTTTTCTTACTATGAAAACATAAATTAGGAAACAAAGAATGATTTTTTATTGTGAATATCATATGTAGTAGAAAATTACCTATAATATAACGTGCTGATTAGGAATGATATGAATGAAATGGCATAATGATTTTTTGTATTTTTGAAAAAGATTTTATTTATTTATTTCACAAAGAAAGAGTGCAAGCAGGAGGAGTGTGGGCAGAGGGAGAGGGAGAAGCAGACATCCCACTGAGCAAGGAGCCAAACATGGCAGGGCTCGATCCCAGTGTCCTGGGATCATGACCTGAGCCAAAGGCAGACACTTAACCAACTGAGTCACCCAGGTTCCCTGGCATTATGATTTTTTGTACACAAATTAAAGTTGCATAAGTGAAGTTGAGTGAAAACCACAATATTGGCAATAACAAAACTTACCAATCAATAATGCATTCAAATTATTCACTAATATTCAGCAAGCAAGGCATGTGGGTTAATGGGAGGGGGAGTATTATAATATGAAAATTAAAACTATTATGTAGAGAACTGAACTTCTTAAAATATGATATTTTTACAATTTGAATCAGCATGGACAACTCCAGTCAGTCAGAGGATTACTAAACCATTTCCTTTATTTATTGTCAACTGAGAAAAGGTAGAACTGAAAAAGAACAAAGATATTCATTTGGGGGTCTTTGAATTACAATTCGGGGACACAGATTCCAGAGTAGTAGAAAGGGGTACTGTTCCTATGTAGAGAAGTAAGGGTTTTTGTGAGAAAAAAAAGGGGGGGATAATTACATGACTGAGATAAGAAATTAAGAGAAATTAAATGTTAATGTGGTGCTAACCAATTGAACTGCTTTTGATTTCTATCTAAATTGTTATTTTATTGTTGCTATCAAACTATTCCTCTTATTAATTTGTTAACTCTTCTGTCTTTATGAAGTTTATGTCAACAGTTTTATGGTCCTAATGCCAATTATTCTTTTGAATTTTATTAGCAATTGCTTGTAAAACAATTATCACTCCTGGTTTAGTTGAAGAGTTCATTGGTTAGAAAGGAAAATGAAATCTCTTATTTCCAGAAACCTTATATATTTCTACTATGATGATTTTCTAATAGAATACCAAAAATAATTTAGAGAATTTTTATATGTTTAATATAATTCATGTGACATGAGAATTTCAACATGCATAGAAATCATGTTTTTTGAACTTGCATACCAATTAAGAGACAACATTAGAGATAGACTATAGTAGTAACTAGGTGATATTTTACTTGTACCTGTCTTATCAGTTCATGGGCTATTAAAATCTTTTTAGAAACTGAAGTAAAAAGAATAGTATAAGTTTAAAAAGAACAGGAAGTAGATAACAAGTTTTTAAAAAGATTTTTAAATATATTTTAGGAGGAGAGAGCATAGAGGGGAGGAGCAAAAGGAAAGGGTGAAAAAGAATCTCAAGAAGACTTCCCACCAAGTGCAGACCCCAATGCAGGACTCGATCCCATGATCCTGAGATCATGACCTGAGCTGAAATCAAGAGCCGGATACTTAGCCAACTGAGCCATCAAGGCAGCCCACAAACTTTTTAAAATATTCAGTATATTTGAATTTTCTTGGGCAGTTTCATGGTATATTTGAAACTTAAGAAAAAAAAAGAAGTACATATTCTGTCTGAATAAAACTTATACCATTATTATTTTTTTGGCTTGAAATTTAGAAACTGAATTTTCAGGAAAATATATGAACATTAATTATTAAATTGTAAGAAAGATATGATTCTATAATATAAATGTCATTGTTAGACTTAAGGGGAATATGGTGGGGTAGGAAGACTCTAAGCTCACCTCAATCCATGGATACAACTAGATAACAACCACTTCAGTGTAAATAACCCAAATATGACCCAAAGACTATCAGAAGATTCCCCACAGTTAAATGTAGAGAAGGGGTTACACCAAAGAAGGTAGGAAAAGCAGAGATGCAGAATGGGCCTGCAAGACTCTGCAGGAGGGAGGGATGGTAGATGAACAGAGAGGAGAAAGGAGCAGATCCCCATGTCAGGCATTCTAGGAATGGGAGACCATATGAGGAAGAAGAACGCCATAACACTTGGCTTTGAAAACCAAAAGGGCTGAATTTAATGAGTTCTTACAATCAGTAGGGCTTAACACCTGGAATTTTAGAAATCAGTGGGCTTGGCTCTGGGAAATCCAGAAAGGTGATAGGAAACTGAGTCCCCCACCCTTAAACAGAACAACAAACAGCCCCATGAAGATACTGCATAAAAGCAGCGGTTTGAAAAACACCTGGGGTAGACGGGGCAGATATTTGTTTACTAATCTCAGAACATGTGCTGAAGGGGCAGGGATCGTTGGGAAACTTCTCTAGGAACAGGGGAGCCTGCATGTGCCACTTCCCTCCCCCTACTTCCTAGCCTGGATACAGGGACACCTACAGGACTAGCAATGCACAAATACTGGTTACCTAACTTGCAAACAGTGCACTCTACCTATGCATTCTTCTCCAGACATGCCCCCTACAACCAGGTCTTGGTTCCAGTTCTCTTCCCACAGCAGAACTGCTCAAACATTACTAATACTGTTCATCTCACCCCTCTGTACTTCTATGGATTTGCCCCCTTGATCTTGCCAGCTGCAAGTACCCTCCTGGACCAGTGTCACAGACCTTGCTAGCAGCACAAACCTGTCCCTGTGTTCTTGTGTAGATATGCCCCTCCATCCTGGCCTAAGCAGGAGTTTTCCTGGGTGACTGCCAGCTCCCTCTTGCAGTGGATCACCACAGACATTGTTGGCATCTACGGCCCAACCCATGTTCTCCTGCAGACTTGCCCTCTCCAATATGCCCTCAGTCAACCCACCCAAAGTGGTGTCACAACCTGGTAGTGTGCAAGCAATCCTGACAAGAGACAGCACCATTCCAAATCACACAAACAGTCTGATTGCAGCCCCAGTAGGGTGCTGGGGCAGACATCTGGTCTGAATACAGCCTCCACCCATCAATGAAAGCTTCTAGGGGGAAAAACATGGACAGCACCTGGCAATTTATTTCCACTGCATCTCAGATAAATGACTGGTCTGACTCAACTTAAGCCCATGGCAGCCCCAGACTGGCCCACTAACAAACTGAGACCAAACTCTACCCACAATATGCAAAGAGAGCCATTGCAGATGATGGACGGAATGCAAAAATGGCTAAGTCACAATAGTAGAGTACCAGCAACACATATAGAAGACACCCTTGAGGTACGAGGTTCTGGTGAACAAGGGACACTGGATTGCAGGGTACTCCAGGAACTCTTCTTCATATGACTACTATTTTCAGGAGCAGGAAACAAAGGTGACTTTCCTAACACATAGAAACAAAGAGTGTTAACAAAATGAGGAGACAAAGGAGTATGTCACAAAGGAAAGAATAGGACAAAGTAAGGGCAAGAGACCTAAGCAAAATGGAGAAGAGTAACAGGCTTGATAGAGAATTTAAAATAATGATCACAGATACTCTCTGGAATTGAGAAAATAGAAAAAAAAATAGTCAAGGGATTCACAAAGTTAAGGATGTAAAGTATGACACTCTTTACCTAACATGTGGAGGGGAGGGAAGTAAAGAATGAGTTCTACCATAAATAAGTATCAACTTAATGTACACTACTATATGGGTGCTGGGTGGCTAAGTTGGTTAATCATACAACTCTTGGTTTTGGCTTAGGTCATGATCTCACAGTTGTGGGGTCAAGTCTCACTTTGGACTCTGTACTCAGCATGGAAACTGCTCCAGATTTTCTCTCGCTCTCAAATAAATAAAATCTTTAAAAATATGGAATATAGAAAAATATAAAAATACAAAATATATAATGTATATATATGTATATATACATATATATATAATATAGAAGATGTTATATACAAAGTTAATGTAACCACAAACTAAAATTGAGAAATAGATATACAAAAAATAAAGAGAAAAGAATCCAAGTATATCACTAAAGAAAGCCAGCAAACCATGAGAAAAGAGAACAAGAGAAGAAAGGAACAGAAAAGGACTCAAAAACAACCATAAAACAAGTAACAAAATGACAAGGAGTAGATACATATCAATAATTACTTTGAATGTAAATGGACTAAGAATTGCTATCAAAAGACATAGGGTGACAAAATTGATTAAAAAAAAAAAAGCAAGACCCATCTATGTGCTGCCTATAAGAGACTCATTTCAGACCTAAAGACATGCAGATTGAAAGAGAAGTAACAGAAAAGCATTTATTATACAAATTGAAGTGAAAAAAAAAAAAAGCCAGGGTAGTAATAATTAGAAAAAAAGACTTTGAAACAAATACAGTAGTAACAAAAGACAAAGAAGTTCACTATATAGTCATAGAGGGACCAATCCAACAAGAACATAACAATTATAAATATTTATGCACCCAAATACATAAAGGTTCTATTAACACACATAAAGGAACTAATTGATAATAATACAATAATAGTAGGGGACTTTAACACACCATTGAATACATCATCCACTCAGAAAATCAACAAGGAAATTGTCTTTTAATGACACATTGTACCAGATTAATCTAACAGATATTTTCAGAACACTCCATCCTAAAAAGCAGAGTAAGATTCTCTTCAGGTGCACATAATATATTCTCCAGAATAGATCACATATTAGGCCACAAAGCAAGTTTCAACAAACTTGAAAAGATTGAAATCATACCATGCATCTTTTCCAACCACAATACAATGAAACTAGAAATTAACCACAAGAAAAAATATGTCAAGAACACAAAGACACAGCGGTTAAATAGCAATGACTGGGTCACCCAAGAAATTGAAGATGAAATTAAAATAAAAAAATAGATGGAGACAAATGAAAATGAAAACACATTGGTCCAATATTTTGGTGGTAGCAAAAGTTGTTCTAAGAGTAAATTTAGAATAATACAGGCCTGTCTCAAGAACCAAGAGATATATCACATAAACAACTTCACTTTACACTTACAGGAAATAAGAAAGAACAAACAAAACCCCAAACCAGCATAAAAAAGAAAATAATAAAGATTAGAGCAGAAATACACAAAATAGGGGGCCTGGGTGGCTCAGTCAGTTAAGTAACTGCCTTCATTTCAGGTCATAATTCCAGGGTTCTGGGATGGAGCCCTGTATTGGGAGCCTGCTTCTCCCACTCCCTTTGCCTGCTGCTCCCCCTGTTTGTACACTCTCTCTCTGTCTCTCTCTCTGTCAAATAAATAAATAAATAAAGTATTTTTTTAAAGAAATTAAATAGAAAGAAAAAAAGCAATTGAAAACAAGCAAACAAAGCCAACAGACTGATGAAACAAGGAGCTTGTTCTTTAAAAAGATCAACAAAATTGATAAACTTTTTCTTAGACCCAACATGAAGAGAGAGAGAGAAAAAGAGATAGGGAAAGAGAGGGGACTCACACAAAATCGGAAAGAGGAGAAATAACAACTGACACCATAAAAATACAAATAATTATAAGAGAATATTATGAAAAATTATATGACAACAAATTGGACAATCTAGAAGAAATGAGTAAATTCCTGGAAACATATAACTTTCCAAAACTGAAACAGGAAGAAATAGAAGTATTTGAATTGACTGATTATCAGCAATGAATTGAAGTAGTAATCAAAATCTCCCAACAAACTAAAGTCCAGGACCTGACAGCTTCACAGATGAATGCTGCCAAACATTTAAAGAAGAGTTAATACCTATTCTTCTGAAATTACTCCAAAAAACAGAACAGGAAGGAAAGCTTCCAATTCTATGAGGCTAGCATTACCCTGAATCAAAAACAAAATAAAGACACTATTAAAAGAGAGAGAGAGAGGGAGAGAAATACAGGCTAATACCTCTGATGAACAGAGATGAACAAAATCCTCAATAAAATTGTAGCAAATTGAAACACACAATACATTAAAAAATCCATTAACCATTATCAAGTGGAATTTATTCCTGGCATGCAAGGTGGTTCAATATTCAGAAATTCATTAACATGTTACATCACATCAAGAAGAGAAAGGATAAAAAATAATAAAAAAATAAATTTAAAGAAAGAAAAAAAGAAAAGAAAGGATTAAAAAAACCCATATGATCCTTTCAATAAATACAGAAAAAAGGATTTGACAAAGTACAACATCCATTCCTGATAAAAACCCTTAATACAGATTTAGGGGGAACATACCTTAACATATAATACAGGCCATATATGAAAACTCACAGCTAATATTATATTCAATGGTTAAAAACTGATAGCTTTTTCCTTAAGACAGGAAATATATAGGAAAATCCACTCTCATCACTTTCATTCACCACAGTCCTGGAATTTCTAGCTATAAGAATGAGACTACCAAAGGAAGTAAAATGCATTCAAAATTAGATGAAGTAAAGGAAGAAGTAAAACTTTCACTATTTGTGGATGATATGAAATATATATATATATATATATATATATATATATATATATCTGTGTATATATATATATATATATATGATATGATACTATATATAGAAAACCCTAAAAACTCTACCAAAAAACTACAAAATTGATAAATGAATTCAGTAAGGTTACAGGATACAAAATCAATGTATAGAAGTATGTTGCATTTCTATATACTAATACGAAGTAGCAGAAAGAGAAATTAAGAAAACAATTTCATTTCCAATTGCACCAAAAAGAAATAACATCTAAGAATAAACTTAACCAAATCCATGAATGACCTGTACTCTGAAAACTATAAAATATTGATAAAAGACATTGAAAATGACACAAATGGAAAGATATTTCATACTCATGGGTAGGAAGAACAAATACTGTTAAAATGTACATGCTTCCCAAAGCAATCCACAGATTTAACACAATCTCTATCAAAATGCTAACAACACTTTTCACAGAACTAGAAGAAATAATCCTAAAATTTGTACAGAATCACAAAAGACCTGAATAACCAAAGCAATCTTGAAAAAGAAGTACAAAACTGGAGGTGTCACAATCCCAGATTTCAAGATATACTATAAAGCTGTGGTAATCAAAACAGTATGGTACTGGTACACACACACACACACACACACACACACACACACACCCCTTATAGAACAATAAAACAAAGTAGCACAGAAACAAGCCCACAATTATATGGTCAATTAATCTTTGACAAAGGAGGCAGGAATATGCCATGGGAAAAAGTCTCTTCAATAAATGGAAAACTGTACAGCTACATTCAAAAGAATGAAACTGGGTCATTTTTTCACAACATACACAAAAATAAGTTAAAAATGGATTAAAATAAGTCCTAATGTGAGACCTATAGCCATAAAAATCCTAGAAGAGAGTACAAGCAGTAATTTCTCTGACATTGGTCACAGAAACATTTTTCTATATATGACTCCCAAAGCATGGGAAACAAAAGCAAAAATAACTATTGGGACTACATGAAAATAAAAAGCTTCTGCACAGCAAAGGAAATAATCAACCAAACTAGAAGACAACATGCTGAATGGGAGAAGATATTTGTGAATAGCATGTCTGATAAAGGATTAATATCCAAATATACAAAGAACTTATGCTACTTAACACCTAAAAAAACCCCAAATAATCCAGTTAAAATAGGCAGAAGACAAGAACAGACATTTCTTCAAAGAAGATATCCAGATGGTCAAGAGACACATGAAAATATGCTCAAAAATACTCATCAGGGAAATGTAAATAAAAAGCACAATGTGATATCACTTCACAACCATCAGATGACTAAAATAAAAAAAGAATAAAGAAGAAACCACAAGAAACAACAAATTTTGACAAGGATGTGGAGAAAAAGGACATTGTGCAATGTTGGTGGGAAGGCAGATTGGTGCAGCCACTGTGAAAAACAGTATGAAGTTTCCTCAAAAAAATTAAAAATAGAATTTCCATATGAATCTGTAATTCCACTGCTGGGTATTTACTCAAACAGCACAAAAACACTAATTTGAAAAGAAACACGTTGCCCTATGTTTATTGTGGAATTATTTATAATAGCCAAATTATGGAACCAGCCCTAGTGTCCATATTTGGATGAACAGATAAAGAAGATGTATACACACAAAATGGAATGTTATTCAGTCATAGAAAAAAATAAAATCTTGTCATCTGCAACAGCATGGAAGGATCCATAAAGAATAATGCTAAATGACATAAGTCAGACAAAAATATATTTCATTCATATGTGGAGCTTAAGAAACAAAACAAAGAAAATAAGAGACAAACTGAAAAATAGACTTTTTTTAAAGATTTTAATTATTTATTTGACTGAGAGAGAGCACAAGCAGGGAGAGCAGTAGAGGGAGAGGGAGAAACAGAATCCCCACTGAGCAGGGAATCCAACGTGGGGCTCTATCCCAGGACCCAGGGATCATGACCTGACCCTAAGGTAGATATTTAACTGACTGAGCCACCCAGGCACCCCTGAAAAATAGACTCTTAACTATAGAGAACAAACTGATGGTTACCGGATGGATGAAATAGGTGAAGGACATTAAGAGTATACTTATCGCAATGAGCACTGAGTAATATATAGAATTATTGAATCACTATATTGTACACCTATAACTAAAATGCCACTGTGTGCTAAAAAAATAAAAGGCATAAAAAATGTTGGTTTTATTGTCACAGTTCATTCTTAAGTGAGAAGAGAGCAGTGATCATTCTGGTATGATGAACAGGCATTTAATATTGCTTTATTTAGCAACTAACATCTCTTTTAAACTGTATGTCATTAAGAAATAAAGTAGCTTATGTCATTGGTAAAATATCATATTGTAATTGTGGCAAGCTGTATAATAGTCCTCCAAAGTTGTCCCTGTCCTATCTCCAGAACCTGTGAATGTCACATAATATGTTACATAATATGGCAGAGGGACTTTGCAGATGGGACTAAGCTAAAGGTATTCAGATGACTAAGCTAAAGGTCTTCAGATGGGAGACTATCTGCCCACTGGGTCCTAAATGTTATCAACAGTGGCCTTATAATAGGACACCGGGAGGGCCAATGAAAGAGAAGGCAATGTGCCAATGGAAGTAGAGATAGAGTCATGTGAGCAGGAGTCAAGGAAGAGCAGTAGTTTCTAAAATCTGGAAGAGTCAAGGGATAGATTCTCCCTGAAACCCCCAGAAAGAACCAAACCTGCTGACATCTTGAGTTTAGCACCTTATACTCATTTTGGGGTTCTAACCTCCAGAACTGTAATATAAATCATTGTGTTGTTTTAAACCACTAAATTTAGGGTGTAATTTGTTATAGAAGCAATAGAAAAGTAATCTAGAAAATGGATAGAATTTTAAATCCATTTGGTAATTTGCAAACAGCAACACATTTGTCTCCAAAAGCAACATCTGGGATAATACATGTGAAATATTTCTGACAGCTTTATATTACTAACTAATGCTAAGTAGTATTAAAAGCAACGATTTTGCTGATACAATCAACAGTAGTTAAAATGTTCACCTCAGTACATAACTCTAGGTGCACAATTTACATATTATTCTAAAAAGGTCATGCTTTCTTAAATTGCATACTACACTATTGTTTCAGAGGCTCATCATCCTACTTTCTTCACTCAGAATATTTAATAATTTAGTATTCCAAATCCTTGTACCAAGTTTTGTATTAATGTAGTGTCACACCAGTTACAAATACAAAAAATCTATTTCCTTGGATTAAATAATAAGGATATTTGTATCTATCAGAAGTTGGAAGACAGTAACTCAATATGTCATCAAGAACTCTTGATTCTTGCTTTCTCTCTTCTCTACTGACCACAATGACACCTATATGCTATAACAGGGTTTTGTCATTATAATACAGTTATCAATAACGAAATAGACTATAATTTTTCACTGTTCATGAACAGTACATAAAAAGGGTGAGGGCCTCACATATGAATGCAATAGAAATATCCTTAGCAACTTAACTTTGGTGACAAGAATGAGATACACACGAACAAACATGAGCTTCAAAAGGAAAAATGAGGAGTTTGTGCATCAATGTTAATAGATAGCAGATATGTTGAAAATTATTTGGTTCATTGAGAAATATGTGTTGGTTTTTTTTTCCACTCTGCTGCCCACTGAGGAAGAACTTGGGAGGCAGGTGAAGTCCAAGTAACAGAAGGTAAGGTTGAAGCAGGAAACCTGAATAATGATTTTGTTTTTTTACTCTTTCTTTCCTTCAAGCAATAGGAAAAGGATCTAAGTGTTCTGAGAATGAGTGGGGCTTTGGTGAACCAAATTCACTTTTTTTCTTTTTTTAAGCAATACTCCTTTATTAGCTCACAGCTCTGTAACTCATCATGTATATTGAAGATCTGTATTTTAATTTATTTTATTTTAATGTTTAAATTATTTTTATTTATTTTTTATTTAAATCCGAACATCATTAGTTTTTGGTATAATGTTCAATGATTCTTTTAAGAGCAGAGACATTTTCTCTGTGGCCCCTTATTCTTTGCTTTCTTCTATCCTAATCTCAGCAACTTTATTTATTTATTTTTATATGTCAGGGAGAGAGAGAGGGAGAACACATGCAGGGGTAGCAGCAGAGGGAGAGGGAGAAGTAGGCTCCTTGCTGAGGAGAAAGCCAGATGTGGAGCTCTACCCCAGAACCCAGGACCATGAGCTGAGCTGAAGGCAGATGTTAAACCACTCAGCACCCCCTCCTATTTTTCAAGAATTTATTTACTAATCTCAGCAACTTTAAGGATTAGGGGTGAGATCAAGGTCTACATCCAGGGACGATGGAAAACCACACACAGTCCAGGTTTATTAGATATACTCTTGTATTAAATGCAGCTTTCTGATGAGCTCTTGTTAAACTGGATGCCTAAGTCATAAAACCCGGTGGCTCTCTTACCTGATGTCATTTTTAAATTTTTTTTCTGATGTCGATTTTTTTAGTGGGTCAAGTTAAAGTCGGTGGTTAGGAAGGTAGAGAAGGCTCCAAAAGTCATGCTTGTTGAATAGATGTGGTATAGTGAAGACTGTAGCCAGCCTATCCCCATTAGCATCTCAGCTCTACATGAAAAAGTGGGAGTGTCTTTTTGAGGGGAAGGAGGTGGTAAGGCTGTAAGGTGGGATTTATCTTCAACTTCACTGTTTAAAGTAAAGCCAGAGATGCTGGCTTTTGAGGGATCCTTGACTCACAGAATTCCCCCTAAATGCCAGAGCCTGGCTGACTGATATTTTTAGCTAACTTAACTCCATGACGTCTGCTATAGCTGCTTTAGCTCAGTATCAGGTATTCCAAACTGAAAGCAGGCATGGTCAGTCTGCTCCATGGACAGAACTCAGACTCTGGAATGGAGACAGATTAAGGATACCATTTTTGGGAGCCATGGCTGTGGAAATAAATCATGTTGTGTCTGGGACAGTTCATGTAGTTATACTTGGGTAGCATCTGTTCTCAGACAAGACCAACAGAAATGGAGCTACTGAGTGTGTCTCTGTTTCTGAGAGAGAGGAAATAACTACAAGTCAGATTTATGACTTTTGTCATAGATGTTCTCTTTGTCTCTAGATTGGGAGATGACGCTGCATGGAGGGTGCCCCCAACCTCTCTGGCACATTGACAACTTCAGACTTTCAATCTACTCTCTGGTCTACTAATTGGCTGAACCTGGCCATTCTTATGTTTTGCTTAAAGCTAATTAATGCCTGTGGTGCCTGGGTAGCTCAGTTGGTTAAACATCTGCCTTCAGCTCAGGTCATGATCCCAGGGACCAAGGATCAAGCCCTTCATCAGGCCCCCTACTCAGCGGGGAGTCTGCTACTCCCCCTGCTTGTGCTCACTCTCTTTCTATGTTAAATAATAAGTAAAATCTTAAAATTAATTAATTAATTAATTAATTAAATGAATAAATAAATACACACTAATTAGTGTCTTGTGTTTGGCTTTTTGGATGAATCATAGTTTAATTGTGATTTTTATGGCGATGTTATTAAAAAATGAGCTGATAGGCTAACTTTACTTCTCCTTTTTTCTCCTTGTCTGCCTTAGTAAACCAGTTTGTTGCTGTTTGATGTTTTCTAAAATGTAACTGTCCCCAGAAAGGGATATATTCCCAAGTCTGATGCATAGGTAATAATCAGGGTAGTTGGAGGACATAAGGAGTTGTATTTTGAAACTTCAGAACTATACTCTGATCATCCCTGAGCATGATGTCATTCTTTCTCTCAACAGCAACCCCAGGTCATCCAGGTTGGCACATCCTCAGGGTGTCAGCCTACACAAATGAGGACCTAGAGAATTCACACCTATTTCTAGTTAAATTATATGAAAAGCAAAACAAAATAAAACAAAAAAAAATTTGTCTTCTTGCATCAGGTGCTTCTGGATAAAGTTTGGCTAAGAGTAAGAGATGATTGAAAAAAAAAAAAAGATTGTGCTGGCTACCCTCAAGCAGTCCCTCTGTATCCACAAACTAGACCCTTATTCACACTAAACTGGGACACCCATGTCTTACCAGAAGGCACCATGGGACTTGGTGGCAACTTGCACCTTCTGACTAATGTATGTCCTGTTTGGGAGACCTCAATGATTGTTTCCAGGGTACCATATTTGCTTCACGATTGCATTTCATTTTTTTATTTATTTTTAAATGTTTTATTATTGAAATATAGTTGACATACAGTGTTATATTAGTTTTGGGAGTACATTACAGTGATTTGACAATTCTAGATATTACTCAGTTCTTTCCACAATAAGTATAGTCACAATCCATCACCATACAATGCTATTACAATATTACTGACTACACTCCTTATGCTGCTATTCATCTCCATGGCTTATTTATTTTGTAACTAGAAGTTTATATCTCTTAATCCCCATCACATATTTTGATGATTCCTCCCTTTCCTATGGCAACTAACTACTAGTTTGTTTTTGTATTGTTGTTTTTTTTTCTGTATTTATGAGTCTGTTTTTGTTTTTTTTTGTGTGTGTGTGTTAGCATTTTCCTTTTTTAAAAAATTCTGCTTATAAATAAGGTATTTGTATTTCAATCTTTGATTTATTTCACTCAGCATAATACCCTCTAGGTCCATACATGTTGTTGCAAATGGCAAGATCTCATTTTTATGACTGAGTAATATTCTATCATTCATATATATATATATATATTTTTCACATTCTCTTTACCCATTGATCTATCAATGGACAATTAGGTGACTTCCATATTTTTGCTATTTTAAATAATGCCATAATAAACAAAGGTGCATATATCTCTTTGTATTACCATTTTTATTAAATAAAATGGGCAAATGCTTTGGGTAATGCTCAGGGAGGAATTACTGAATCATATGATGTTTATATTTTCAATTTTCTGAGGAAACTCCATACTGTTTTCCACAGTGGTTGTACCAGTTAACATTCCCACCAACAGTACATGAATGTTCTCTTTCCTACGCTTTTGTTATTTTTTATTTCTTGTTTTGTTTTTTTTTTAAAGAACTTTTTTTTTTTTTTTGGTCAGAGAGAGAGAGACAGAGAGCTAGTGAACACAGGCAGAGTGGCAGGCAGAGGCAGAGGGAGAAGCATGCTCCCCGCTGAGTAAGGAGCCCAATGTGGGACTCGATCCCAGGATGCTGGGATCATGACCTGAGCCGAAGGCAGCCACTTAACCAACTGAGCCACCCAGGCGTCCCTGGGTTTTGTTTTTTTTTTTTTTTTTTTGATACTGGACATTCTGACTGTTGTAAGATGACTGTGGTAATATGATTGTGACTTGCATTTCCTTGATGATGAGTGATGTTGAGCATATTTTCATATGTTTGTTGGCCATCTGGATGTCTTGTTTGGAAAAATGCCTATTCAGGTTGTCCACTCATTTTTTGGATTGTGTATGGGTGTGTGTATGTGTGTGTGTGTGTGTGTGTGTGTGTGTGTTGAGTTGTATAAGTTATTTATGTATTTTGGTTATTAATCCTTTATCAGATATATCATTTGAAAATATCTTCTCCCATTTGTCTTTTTTGTTGTCTTTTTGTTTTGTTGATGTTTTCCTTTGCCACACTGAAGCTTTTAATTTTGGTGGTAATCCCAACCCCTATAGTTTACTAGTCTTTTAGTTTCCCTTGCCTGAGGAGGCATACCCATAAGTATGTTGCTAAGGCTAATGTCCAAGAGATAACTGCCTATGTTTTCATTTAAGATTTTTATGGTTTCAGGTCTCACATTTAGGTTTTTAATACATTTTTTTAAGATTTTATTTTTAAATAATCTCTACACCCAACATGGCATTCTAACCTACAACCTTAAGATCAAGAGTTGCTTGGTCCACCAACTGAGCCAGGCAGATACCTAAGTCTTTAATCCATTTTGGGGGTTTATTTTTCTGTATGGTGAAAAAAAGTGGTTCAATTTCATCTTTTTGCATATGACCATCCAATTTTTCTGGCACTGTTTATTGAAGGAATAGCCTTTTCTCCATTGTATATTCTTGCCTCTGTTGTAGATTAATTAACCATATAATGGTCGTTTTATGTCTGGTTTCTCTATTTTTTTTTCTTTTTAAGGGGGAGGGTGCAGAGGGAGAGAAAATATTAAGCAGACTCCAAAACCAGAATGGCGCTGAATATGGGGCTCGATCACACAACTATGAGATCATGACCTGAGCTGAAATTAAGAATGAGTTAGGTGTCTGACTGAGCCAGCCAGGTTCACCACTGGTGTGTCTATTCTGTTCTATTGATATATGCATTTATTTTTGTGGCAATACTATACTGTTTTGGTTATAGCTTTGCAGTATATCTTGAAATCTGGCACAGTGACCTCCAGATTTGTTCTTCTTTCTATAGATTGCTTTGGCTCCTTGGGGTCGTTTGTAGTTCCATACACAGTTTAGGATTGTTTGTTCTAGCCCTGTGAAAAATACTATTGGTATATCAATAGGGGTTACAGTAAATCTGTAGATTGCTTTGAGTAGTATGGGCATTTTTTTTTAATTTTAATTTTAATTTTTTTTATTTCTTTTCAGCGTAACAGAATTCATAGTTTTACACCACACCCAGTGCTCCATGCAATGCGTGCCCTCCACAATAACCACCACCAGTCTCCCCCAACCTCCCACCCCCCGCCCCTTCAAAACCATTTTAACAATATTAATTCTTCAGTCCGTTAAAATGATTTAATTTTCCATTTGTTTGTGTTGACTTTGATTTTTTAAATCAATATCTTATAGTTTTCAGAGTACATATCTTTCATCTCCTTGGTTAAATTCATTCCTATGTATTTGATTACTTCAGAAACAATTACAAATAGGTTTGTTTTCTTAATTTCTCTTTCTGCTACTATGTTATTAGTGTATAGAATCACAACATATTTCTATATATTAATTTTGTGTTTTGAAATTTTACTGAATTCACTTACTATTTCTAATAGTTTTTTGGTGGAGTTTTTAGGGTTTACTACTATAACATCATCTTATCTGCAAATAGTGACAGTTTTACTTTGTCCTTACAAATTTGGATTCTTTTTTCCCCCTCTTGTTTGATTGCTGTAGCTAAGATTTCCACTATTTTGCTGAATAAAAGTGGTGACAGTGGAAATACTTACCTCGTTCTTTATCTTAGAGAAAAAGTTTTTAGTTTTTCACCATTGAGTACGACATTCATTGGGTTTGTTCATATATGGCCTTTATTATGTTGAGGTATGCTTCCTCTAAACCCATTTTGTGTAGAGTTTTTATCATGAATGGATATTGTATTTTGTCAAATGATTTTTAGCAACTAATAAGATGATCGTATGGTGTTCATCCTTCCTCTTGTTAATGTGATGTATCATACTGATCGATTTGTGAATACTGAGCCACCCTTGCAACTCTGGAAAAATCCCGCTTATATGATGAATGATCTTTTTTTATACATCACATACAGACATGCAGACACATATGCGCACACACACACTATCACATAGGCTGTTATCTTAGACTTCTGACAGTTTCAAATTTAACAAGTCTAACTGAAAGCCAGTTGAATAATTTAGAAAATCAGCAGTATTTTAAAAATTTCACACATTCTGTATTTTTTTAACTGTGTCTTGTCCATTACTACAGGTTGAAGTATGATAATTCTAGTCCAAGTTTTGGAAGTTCTTGATGCAGCTACGTTTTAAAATGATCAAAGTTAATCAATATAGGGAAACATAAGGGGGTTTACACCTTTTAAATGGCTCTTAAATAAAAATATCATTACAATAACGTAATTTAATAATGATTTTATATCTTTTTATTAAATTTTGTCCTTTAGAGATGCTTGGGTTGCTCAGTCAGTTAAGCATTGGCCTTCAGCTCAGGTCATGATCCCAGAGTCCTGAGATCTAGTCCCACATCTGGCTCCTTGCTCATCAGGCTGCCTGCTTCTCCCTTTGCCAGCAGCTTCCCATGCTTGTGCTCGATCTCTCTCTCTGTCAAATAAATGAATAAAATCTTTCCAAAAAAATGTTGCCTTTTATGGGCATAAATAATTTTTATTTATATAAATCTTCCTGTATTAGGATCTCCAAAGCATTATCATAAACCTTATCTGAACATGATTTTTAAAAATATCCTTGTTATCATGATGCCACATAGTTTTTAAAAAGACAAATTTTATTGGTGATCTTAAGATAATGAAAAATGTGCATAATTTCTTTTTTCTTTATTTTTATTTTTTATTTATTTCTTTTAAGCATAACAGAATTCATTGTTTATGCACCATACCCAGTGCTCTATGCAATAGGTGCCCTCCTTAATACCCACCACCTGGCTCCCCCATCCTCCCACCCCCCGCCCCTTTAAAACCCTCAGATTGTTTTTCAGAGTCCATAGTCTCTCATGGTTCATCTCCCCTTCCAATTTCCCTCAACTCCCTTCTCCTCTCCATCTCCCTATGTCCTCCATATTATTTGTTATGCTCCACAAATAAGTGAAACCATATGATAATTGATTCTCTCTGCTTGACTTATTTCACTTAGCATAATCTCTTCCAGTCCCATCCATGTTGATACAAAAGTTGTGTATTCATCCCTTCTGATGGAGGCATAATACTCCACAGTGTATATGGACCACATCTTCCTTATCCACTTGTCCATTGAAGGGCATCTTGGTTCTTTCCACAGTTTGGCAACCGTGGCCATTGCTGCTATAAACATTGGGATACAGATGGCCCTTCTTTTCACCACATCTGTATCTTTGGGGTAAATACCCAGTAGTGCAATTGCAGGGTCATAAGGAAGCTCTATAAGTCAGGAAACACTGCCTGAAAACCAATGCAGCAGGCCCCTCCCACAGAAAGCCAACTGGGGAAAAAAAAAAAAAAAAAGACAAGAGAACTACCACCACTACTTCATAGATACAACTTTTATTTTTAAAAATGTGCATAATTTCAATGGATTCTTATCTTAACTTTTTTTTTCTTTTAAAATAATTTTTGAGGTTTAATTCTGACTTCTGTGTACTTATGTGAGATGTAAATGTATTTTGTTTATAGATACCTTACAGTTTGGTTTATCTTGGGCTACTTTCTGAAAACAATCAGTAAAATAATGACAATGAGCTCTTTAGTAGTGGCAGGTGGTTTGTAAACTGACAGTCATAAGCTGATAAACAGAAATTATTAGTTAATACTAGCAACATTAAGTCTATTAGTTACTAGGCTTGGTAACATTATCTAAAGTCACAGAGTCAAAATTAAGGGAGAGAGATTACATTGATTGGATTCTATATGATTTAATTTGATAATGAAAGAAAAAAATATGAGTGCATCTTAACAAACTCCCTTAATAGCATCATCTTCATTTATATATATATGATATATATATATCATATATATATAGAAAGAAAGAAAACAAGGATTTATTTATATATGTATATAAATCCTTTTCTTGTTTTCTTTCTTTCTTTCTATTCTCCTATTCAACAAAGTTGTTTCTGTCAATATGTAATTGGCCTGCCATTGTTTTTAGTCATCATTGTTAAGGAATGAATGTTTGTGTCCTCCCCACTTTTATATGTTGAAGCCCTAACCCCCTGTGATAGGTTGGCCTCATTGTGGGGTTAAAAGAGGAAGAGAGACCCAATCTTTCTCTCTCTTCATATAGGCACAAAGAGTTTATAAAAAATTAATAAATAAATAAAATAAAATGACCGCTGCCTATAAGCCAAAAGAAGAGATCTCTGAATAAAATCTACCTTACCAGCATCTTGACCTTGGACTTCCAGCCTCTAGAATGGTGAGAAATAAATTTCATTTAAGTTATTTAAGTGTATGGTATTTTATCATGGTAATATAAGCAGACTGAGACAATCCTCTTTTGTCCTAATCTCATATTCTGCAATCTTTCCCTCTATAGTGATAACTTCTGTTCCAAATAAGAGCAGTATCAGTTCACAATATCTAGACAAATATTTTTATATGGGTGGTATTTATCACTAACTCAGTTTATATTACTTTGCTCAGATCAAAAAGTTAATAATTCAATGACAAAATTGATTCATGGTCCTGATAATTTTGTGGAATTATATGTATTTTCACTATTGAGAAAATATTTGCTTTAGTCCCCTAGCTTCTTGCTTCAAAATAGCAAGGTTCTAAAATTATGGTAGCTATAAATTCTTTTGAAATGTTTTGGAAATTTACTTCTTTATTGTAGTTAATGCTGTTAAAACAAAGAAACAATGAAGAACCATTAATTCATGCAAACAGAATATTTTGCTTCATTTTGCTTTTTTACTTTCTTGCTTTCATGAATTAGCATTGAGTTATCATTTGTTTATTTGCTAAAACGCCAGTCCTTTATTCTAATTATTTTTGAGATTTTTTTAAAAAGATTTTATTTGTCAGAAACAGAGAGAGAGAAAAAGAGCTCAAATGGGGGAGGGGCAGAGAGAGGGACAAGCAGACCACTGCTGAGCAAGGAGCATGATGAGGGACTTGAATCCAGGACCCTGGGATCACGAACTGAGCTGAAGGCAGATGCTTAACTGACTGAACCCACAGGCATCCCTATTTTTGTGATTTTTAAATTCTTCTTTTACTTAACTTACATGAAAGAAATAGGTGGCCAGTGGGTTTTCATTCTTCATGGGACCATACACAGACTTTTATCCCTCTAGAGATGCTTACTGAGTGACTGGATTCATCTTGTGAAAATTAGTTTCCCAAATTATACTTTTCTTTTCATAGGATACTCTGAAGAAGATACATGCACACTTATTGATTTTTCACTAAATACTTTATCATAATAAACAAAGTATGTTTTGAGGGGATTAAAACAATCACCTAAATTAAACTATTGGTGTGTAGGAACAGAGAACAAATAATTATGAAATATTTTTAATGTATTATATTGTTAATTATCAAACATTATGCTCTGATTTAACTACAAATTTGAAGATAAAATTTTGTTTTTTTATGTGTATAATATATTAGTTTCCTTTATTCTCATTCAACAGAAGCTAAAATGACTAATATCTCAATCACATTCATCATAATTCATTTTGGAACCTACACATATCATAATTCTTTTTAAACTTAGAGACAGAAATTTCTCTAATGGGTTGATATTTAATTTTTTGTCATGTTTTGGCTTCAAACTGCTGTTAGACTATTGAATGATAGATAAATAGTGTTTATGGTTGCCAGTCATTCCATAGTGTCAATTTTTTAGAAATGAAATATTTGTTTTCCTTATTCTAAAGGATATATAGATTTAGTTATGCATCTTTACATTCATTAAAATGATGTAGACAAAAGCAAATCATCAGTATAATCCAGTTTTTGACAACTTTACCACATATTACAAAACAGATTTAGATTTATAGACTTTTCAAAGTATAAAAAGCTTGAACTCACTGAGCCTAGGCCATTTACAGTGCCTTTACTCTATTTTGGAATAATTACTTTGGTATTGACACTAAGGAAATATTACAATAAAGTAGCTGTAAATCTAACACAGGCCTCTTATGATGATTAGTACCTTGGAGCGTCTTTCTATTGAAGCCATAGACAACAAAATTCTGGATGAATATAAATTAAATAAATGTATTAGTGAAAGTCAATTGACTCCACAACAAATACAACTTTGCTACCAACCACATACCCTAAAAAGGAGAGGACTGTTTTCACTGAGTGAATATAGGGATACATATGTGAGGATAAAGAAATTAAGACATTTCTTATTGTTTCTGAACTTTGGTTAAATGTGGAAAACTGTGTAGATATAAGATTCTGAGAAGAAACAAGGCTACTGGGCCTTACAAATCTCAAAATTATTTAGCAAATGCTTCTTTCTAGAGTTTCACCCTCATGGATGAATATTGTTACAGAAGACAAATTGCACTACACAGAAGGGCACAGCATAATAGAAGAGTTTCAGATAGCCAGTGCAGAGGGGTCTGAAGGACTTAGATTCCATCCTGAAAATACCAAATGTTCTAGATCAGACTTGACCATGAGGGACAATGGTTATATACAGATTCCATATTTTGAGTCTTTTTAGGTAAACACATTGAAGAGAGCTGTTAAGCCAGTAGCTGTAATAGCACATACTCCACTGTAAAAGTCTCTATCAACAGGCCCAAAACATCCTCCACATTTATCTGTGGGAAACAGAAAATAGAGGTGAACCCTCAATAAATGAGTAGTTTAAAAAGACAAAAACAAGTGATATATGCTTGCAATAGAAGATGAGAATGTATCAGAAAATGAGGAAACAAAAAATGGAAACAATAGCTTAATATTTCAAAATAATCTCAAAGGAAAACACTTAACATGAATAGAAAATATTATAAGGGGTATAGATAGCCAAAATTCACATACCTGTCACATAAAAAGTGATCAAAACTTAGTAAAATTACAGAAGACCTGAAAAACTTAATTATTAAATACATATGAAACGCTAAAACCACAATAATGAAAACATATTTTCACGTGCTATGGGGCATTCAGAATATTTAATCACATATAAAGTAATAAAATTTAAATATGTTAAAAATATAATTTAAAATTTAAACATTATTGGCAATAAATTTTTCTTTCATGGAAGATTTATAAAAAATTACCTTTGAGGGGCATCTGGGTGGCTCAGTGGTGTAAAGCCTCTGCTTTTAGCTCAGGTCATGATCTCAGGGTCCTGGGATCAAGCCCTTCATTGGGCTCTCTGCTCAGCAGGGAGCCTGCTTCCCCCTCTCTCTCTACCTGCCTCTTTGCCTACTTGTGATCTCTCTCTCTCTCAATCAAGTTAAATCTTAAAAAAAAAAAAAAAGTTGCAACAATTTTTTAAATTGTAAGAATATTTTTTTAGCCATAAAAGGAAAGAATAGTCAGCTATTAAGGACTATATCCAATGCTAAAAACATAAAGAAATTTCCATTACTTATTAAATGAGAAAGTATGATAATAATAAAGCTCTTGTAATTATATAGTAAAAGTTTATTCCTCAGACTTGTTATTGTGAATGATCCAAAAAAATATGGGATTTGGTTGAGGAGAATAGGAATAGAAAATTGTAATGTATAGTACAATTCTAAAATTGACACATTTGTATCAAAATCCATGTCTCATTTTCTAATTATATTATAAAAAGTGAGATAAATTTGTCACAATGCATAAAAATGTCATGAGGGAAAGAAGTAGTAAACTAAGGCCATGATCTCAATATAGCTGTATTCTTTTACCAATTTGTATTTTATATCTTTGCAAAATGAAGATTTGAGGAGAATTTGTTAAAAGTTACAATTGGTTACTTAATGCTATAATTTAATAAAGTAAAATATCTTTATTTTTCTCTAATTATTTCCTAGATTTCAAATTAATATGTAAAAAAATGAGTAATGATTTCAGAAACATTGGTTAAAAGTTACAATATTTAAATTATATAGAAAATTGTTAATAGCAGTATATGACATAATAAATTAGCACTTATGTACTCTTACAATGGACTGAGTACTGTGTTAAACACATGATATGTTTCATCTTAAAACCTATAATTCTGAGATAGGCTATTTTTATTCCCATTTAATATATGAGGTATATGAGACAGGTTAGGTAATTTCATCAAGGTTACAGAGTAAACAGTAAATTCAGAATTATAAGCCAAGTTTACACTCTTCTAAATAAAAACTGTTAAAGTTGAGCACTACATTTAACATGAATTTCAAGACTTTTTTTTATCCAATCATTGGTATTTTATAACAGATCTGGGAATAATATCTCTGAAGATTGTTTTTGCAGTCCCCTTACAAAAATCATTCCTCACGACCATATTTTAAATCAGGGTTTGGTCTTTATCTTTTATACTTTCATGCATTCTTTCACCCATGCATTTGTGATTATATAGGCAAGATTACATAAAGTAATCTTTCCATCATGCTTTCTAGAGTTCTTCAAAATCAGTGGTGCTTTCACTTTTCATTCATCATATTAGTGATCTACCCAGAAAAGAGCAAAATTTAAAGTTTATGTATGCTAATCACACACCTCTGATTTAATGCAAATGATAATTTCTCAATGTGTAAAACAGTGTTCTTTGAATAGGAATGTAAAAGTGTGAAACTAGAAACTGAGAAGGCAAAGCAAACCAAAAGCTTATTTGGAGTCTTTAAGGAATTTAAATCCAGAAGACTCAGAATCAAGAGGAACCTGAAAAGTGTTGGGTGTTGGTGTAGACAATTAAAACTCTATATTTCAAACACTGGGGGTCTGTTTCAGATCCTCGATTATTGGGAAGCCATTGTTTTTGCACCCATCCACATTATTAGAGTTCCTCCCCATCTGGCAAAATGACTTCCAGGGAATTTAAAGCGCCAATGTCTTTTATTTCACCTTCATTTTTCTTTTTTTCCACTTTTGTGGGTGAAAAGCAGCCATATATACAGGTGGAATTTAAAAAGTCACTGTGCAGGTCCAGAGAAACAGATGTTTTTCCAAAGAAGACATCCAAATGGCCAACAGACCCATAAAAACTTCTCAACATCACTTGGCATCAGGGAAATACAAATCAAACCCACAATGAAATACCATCTCACAGCAGTCAGAATGGTTAAAATTAAAATGACAGATGCTGGCTAGGATGTGGAGAAAGGGGAAACCTCCTACAGTGTTGGTGGGAATGCAAGACAGTGCAGTCACTTTGGAAAACAGTATGGAGATTCCTCAAAAAGTTAAAAATAGAGCTACCCTATGACCCAGCAACTGAACCACTGGGTATTTACCCTAAAGATACAAACGTAGTGATCTGAAGGGGCATGTGCACCCCCATATTTATAGCAGCAATGTCCACAATAGCCAAACTATGGGAAAAGCCCAGATGTCCTTCAACAAATAAATTGATAAAGAAGATGTAGTATACATTGTAATGGGATATTATGCAGCCATCAAAAATGAAATCTTGGCACTTGCAATGATATGGATGGAACTGGAAGGTATTACATTAAGGGTGTTGAGATTCATTTCCTGAAAAAAAGGAATAGTCATGTGTTATAATGTATAAATTTGGGGAAAGAGTTTAAAGTTATGCAAGTATACTGTTTTTCCATAAATGTTTTATTCAGTATTTTGAGCATTCATCAATGTTTCCAACAAGTATTATTCTGGTGTTCTCTTGGTGATGACTAGAGGATTTTCATTTCATTGTCTTGTTATCTGAGAATAAGGCCTATATAATTTCAGTTATTTGAGCTTCACTTAAAAACTTTTTTTTTTACCAAGTACATTGCACATTTTTTGTAATTATTTCAGATTGTCTTGAAAGTAGTTTATATTCTTTCACTTTTGAGAGTAGACTACTATACCTACATTAGACAGGGTTTACTAAATTGTTTTCATCACATATTCCAAATTCTTTCAATTACTCTTTCTTATTGATGTATTGGTTTGTAGGCCACTTACATTAAATCTCCTAACCTACTGGAATTAATAAATTATTACCAAATATTTGCCAACATGCATCTCACTTAAGACAAAATTGTCACAGTTATGTTTTATTTTTGTTCACTTAAAAAAGTGTATCTCTTAATTTTTTAAAACCAATATTCATATTTTGTAACAGGCTCTTCCTTTGGTAGTATTTTGCCTGTTATACCTTATGAATCATTTTTAAATGTTTATTTTTTTAAAGATTTATTTATTTGAGAGAGAGCAGGGAGGAAGGGCAGAGGGAGAGAAAATCAAACAGATTCTGTGCTGAGCCTGGAGCCCTATTCAGGGCTCAATCTCGCCATCTTTAGATCATGACCTGAGCTAAAACCAAGTCAGAAGCTTTATAGATTGAACTACCCAGATACCCCTGAATCATTTTAATTTTAGTGTTTTGGTGCTATTTAAAAGTAGTAAGATATATACAAATAAATATATGTTTTTTTAAAAATGCAATATGATAGATATTTTGGCTTTTAATAACTGAGCATAATCTATAAATGCTGTGATTTCTGGGATTACCATTTGAGGTTTAGTCATGAAATATAAACACATGCCCTTGGGGGCATACAGCTATGTTCAATGAGTGTCAGAGTTTATCCTAAAGTGCTAGTTGAAATCTCACTCTCCTGGGGCAGTATAAATAGGACCAGCCACATCCTTTGTGGAATTCAGTGAAAATTGAAAATGTAGAACTTCCTGTCCAAAAATAGTTAAGAATTTTGAGATGGCAACAGACAAACATTGATTCGAACATGATACATTTCTGAGGGTAGGCACTATGTGTCTTGGTTGTACACCCATGAAATCATCCCTGTCTATAGAGTTAGCATGCTTGGAAATCTATGAGGCTTGGAGGGGGTCCAATGACTGAGCCTTAATATCCTGAATTCTGGCACCAGAATATATTGGTTCTGATTTTCTCCAGGATCAAATAAACTTTTATTTCATTCTGAGAAAAGAAAATGAATAAAGAAGCAAGACAAATTTTATGTAAAATGTGTATTAATTAATATGTACATATATACACATCTTATTTATAAAAAAGCACCACCACTGACATGTTTGTTTTGCTGAAAAAGAAATTTCAAGGGATAATTAAATTAAAAGAGTATGGTGAGTATTAGAAAACTTCACATTTGTTAGTCTTCTATGAAAAGTTTTTATGTTATTTCTATATTATTTGATAGTTTTATAGCATACATTTGCAGTTGGCATGTATCTGTATCTATAAACATAAATATATATGCATATGTTTACACTTATAATGTAAGTGTAAACAAAACCAATAATTGTTCTAGTACTTATTTATAAAAATATGATATTTTAATCTTCTTGTTTAATTAGCTAGTATATCCGTATTTACAAAGATTATATTTGACCTACCCCAAGATGTATTTTCCTCTGCACATTTATATTAACAGCATTATCAGAATTAATAAAAAATAGGAGATTTTTAGTTTATTATTTTGCTCTTAAAAACCCTCTACATGTTTTTGTTTAATCAATAAGATACATACAATCTTAGAACATAGATCAATTTTTGTAGACTTACAGTCAGTCCATTTTATATTTACCTAATATTTTGCAATATGACTTTAGTTTACATTATATATTTGTTATTTCAACACAATAAATTGACAAATACATGTGAAGGACTGAATTACAACTGCAAGAGTACCTAAAACTAATCGAGATCACTGGACTACCTGGAGTATTTTTTACTATTACATCTAAATGTCATAGAATTTGAATAAAACCACAAATTCTGTAAGTATAATTAGTTTTTATTTAAAGCTAAAATCATTGAACACTGCATTCCATAAATATGCAAACCTTAATGGTGCAAAAACTCATAGTTTAGACTTTCAGTCATTCTCTCCCAAACATACATGTCATGAAAGTCTTTTCATATATCATGAAACAGATATATCAGGACTTTTAAGAAAGCTTCAATATTAGAAGAAATAAAAAGAAAATGGATAAAGGAAAGAAACTGGTAAGTAAGTTTACTGAATAAAAAATTATATATTATTTCCTAAGGGAACAATTTTAAGCAGGATGCACTTGCATTAGTGTGTAAAGCAATACAGATATTCTCATGCATGAATGCAATAACATATATATGGGAATTGCACATGGAAAGATTTGAAAATAAAGCAAAGAATGGGTGGGTAATTTGACTTGCATAAATTTGACTTGAAATTGCCATTTGTTTCTGGGACATTTGTGGTAAAGTCCATAAAAAATAAATGAGCCATTTGTCTGATACTACAATAAAAACATTAGAAATTAAAATGGATAAACTCTGTTTGAACCTCATTCTTCCTACTTATGAGTTGAGTAACCCTGATCACACCAAAGCATCTCTTTGAATGTTATTCTTCTAATTTCTTAAGTGAAAGTGGTAATACTATAAAAAAATAAAGATTAAAATAATGTAAATGAAAAGAACTGAGAAACTAGCTTATATTCCTTAATAATTATTTAATGATTATTCTTTAATAATTATTAATAATCAATAATTATATTGAGATATAATTTTAAAATAAATATTGATAAATATTAATATTAGCTTTCATATTAATTGTACATAATGAAAACTGCTAATTTTGTTTATAAGTGACATTCTTCACCCTAACTACATTTGTAATTTCTATATCACTACCAAGTGTAAAGATAACATAAATTTATAGACACACTATTTTTAAGGACAACTGCTTGAATATTTTAATACTGATCATTTCAATGAGATATATTTAGTACTAAATATTGTCTTTTTAATAAATCTATGCAATAGCCCTTTAACTATCTCTCCTCTCTAGCTGATCAATGGAATCTGAATGGAAATATACTTTCAAAAATAAAGTATTTCTCAATTTCTCAGATTGCCAGTCAATAGTTCCTGAATTTTATGGGCTTGCTTTTCAAAACTGTGCAATAGAATAGAGTTTCCTCTTTTGACGTGAAAAATGATGGTAACTAAAAGCCAAGACACTAGGCTATTCTTTCAGAGAATTAAAAAAAAAATAGAGAAAAGGAGACTTCCAATTAGAAAAGAACTTGATTATAAATGTAAGCATAATTCTCAATTGAATTTTGTCAAATACTATGGAAATGGTCATCACCATTTTGATCATGCAATGAGCCTCAAATTTTTGTGCACAAAAACTAAGTCTTCTTAACCCTTACTAGTTATCTATACTGTTATTGTTTATTATCTTATAAAAATTATAAATTATATATATATTCTCTTGCAAAAATTGTTTTTGTCTTTGTTGATATTCTTTATTGTATAATTTTATCTATTGTTCTTTTAATCTCTCTTCTCTCTTACTCTGCTTATCACCAATTTTTTTCCTTTTAATTTCATAGTATTTATCTTGCTCCTCTTTTCCTAACCTTTTAAGATAGATGTTGTCATGTAAATAAGGGTGAATTGTCAAACAATACCATATATGATAAAGAATTTTCACTGAAAAAAGAATCACATAACCAGATCACTAAAAGTGTATGGGTCGCCTGCCAACT
>PISX010019742.1:0-37444 GCA_004024625.1 Mellivora capensis
TGGGAGCACTGTTGGCATCTCAGAGAGGGAACACCAGACAGAGCTCCCAGGGGTGAAGGAAGCCAAGGCCAGGAAAGAGCAAGTGTATGGGGAAGGATGAGATAAGGAAGGCAAGCTTAGTCTTTGTCACATCTGGCTTAAGGTTGCTCATGCTGTGAATGCAAGGCCTGAGGCCCCTGTGCTCAGAAGCTCTGTGTGAGCCTGGTACTGACACTGAAAACAATTTTATATCCTTTACCCTTCTGAAGTAGTTCTTCACACAGTGGGAAAACCATATTTAATTATGAGTCCAGATGACACATTATCTCTCCCAAACTGTCATCAAGTCCATTCTGGGTATAGCAAAGCTAATATTCAGCTGGTATTCTTAGTATGGCCATACAGGGTGTTAAAATGCTGAAATATTTGGATTGCTGACATTTCTGGGGAGGATGGCAGAATAGGAGGGCCCTAAACTCACTTCATACCATGGATACAACTAGATAACTTCCAATCCATGTAAACAACACAGAAAACAATCCAAAGACTGGCAGAACAGACTCTCAACAGCTCAGTGTATAGAAGAGCCTGCATTAAAAAGGGTAGGAAGGATGGAGATGCAGCTGGGAGCAAAATGGATCCTCATATCAAGCACCCAGGAATAGGGAACATGCATAGAGAAGACAAATCCCCTTAACATTTGGCTTTGAAAATCAGAAGGGCATAACTTCATGAATTCTCACAATCTGTGGGGCTTAATACCCAGAACTTCAAAAATCAGCAGGCCCTGCTTTGGGAGAGCTGGAAGAAGAAAGGAAACTGAGTCCTTGCCTTTAAAGGAGACAATACAACAAATAGCCCCACAGAGATACAGCATAGAAGTAGCAGTTTGAAAAACACCTGGACTATACGGGAGGGAGAACTTGTTTACTAATCTCAGAGCATGTGTTGGAGGGGCAGGGATCATTGGAAGACTTCTCCAGGGATGAAGGAGCTGGCTGGCAGCATTTCCCTCCCCTCTGCACAGCCAAGATACACGGACAGCTGCAGGAACAAGTGTAGGGCCAACCTAACTTGCAACCTAACTTGCTAACAGTGCACCCCCACCCCTTTGTTCTCCTGAAGATGTTCCCCTCCACCCAGACCTTGGCTCCAGGTCCTCTCCCATAGCAAACCCTCACAAACTTGCTAACACTGCAAGCCCTCCCTTCTGCATTCTCTGTGGACTTGTCATCTTCAATAAGTCCTTGTCTGAAGCTGGTCCAAAGTGGTTTCACAATCCTGGCAGTGTGCAAACCGTCCCGACAGGAGTCAGCAGCATTCCAAAGTGATTCCTACCACAGGGAGAGGGGAAGGTAACCATACCCACACCAGTCTGATTGCAGCAATGGGCTGGGGGCAGACATCTGCTCTGACTGCAGGTCTGGTCTATCAGCAAAAGTTTTTCAGGGTCTAACACAAGGAAAGCATCCTGCAGTTTAGTGCTACTTCATCTTTGATAAACACATGGTCTGACTCAACTGAAGCCAAAGGTGGCCCCAGACTGGCCCACTAACACCACATGGACCAAACCTTGCCCACAATAGGCAAAGAGAGCCATTGCAAATGAATGGACTAAAGGCAAAAGCCGTTCAGTCACAATGGTAGGGTGTATGAAACACAAAGGAGACACTCCTCAAGTGCTAAGTTCTGATGAACAGATCAGAGGGCACCATGGGAACTCTTCCTCATAAAGGCACTACTCTCAATAGCCGGGGATGTAGCTGACCTTCCTAACACATGAACCAGACACAGAGATTTAGACAAAATGAAGAGAGAGAGGATATGTCCCAAATGAAAGACCAGGACAAAATCACAGCAAGAGAGTTAAATGAGAAGGAGATAAGTAATATGACTGATAGAGGATTTAAAGTAATGATCATAAAGATACTCACTGGACTTGAGAAAAGAGTGGAAGTTTCAATGAGACCCTTAACAAAGAGACAGAAAACATAGTAAAGGACCAATCAGAGATTAAGAACTCAATAACTGAAATTAAAAATATGATAGAATAGATAGTAGACTAGAGGAAGCAGAAGAATGGATAAGTGACATGGAGGTCAGAGTAATGAAAAGCAATCAAGCTGGGCAGGTGGAAAAAAAATACAAAATGAAAACAGACTTATGGAATTCACTGACACTATCACACGTAATAAAATTCACATTATAGGGACCCAGAAGGAGAAGAGAGAGAAAAGGGGGTGGAAAATTTATTTGAAGAAATGATCATTGAGAACTTCCTCAATCTGGGGAAGGTAACAGAAATCCAGATCCAGAAGGCACAGAGAGCCCCCAACAAAATCAACCCAAGGAGGTCCACACCAAGACACACAGTAATCAAAATGGCAAAAAGTAATGACAGAGAATTTTAAAAGCAGTGGGAGAAAAGAAAATGGTTATGTATAAGGGAAACTTCATAAGTCTATCAGGTGATTTTTCGGCAGAAACTTTACAGACAAAAGGGAGTGGCATGATTCAAAGTGCTAGAAGGAAAAAAAAATCTGCAGCCAAGAATACTCTATCCAGCAAGACTATCATTCAGAATAGAAGGAGCGATAAAGAGCTTCCCAGACAAACAAAAGTTAAAGGAATTCATGACCTCTAAACCAGCCCTACAAGAAATGTTAAAGGAGACTCTGAGTGGAAAGGAAAGACCATAAACAGGAGTAACAAAAATGAGAGGCACACAAGCAGTAAAATTCAGTGTACCTACAAAAAACAGTCAATGAATTCACAAAATAGAAGGATGTAAATTATGACACCATATACCTAAAATGTGAGGGTTGGGGGGAGAGGAATAAAAAATGGGTTCAAATTTAAGTGACCATCAACTTAATATAAACTGCTATATACATAAGATGTTATATAGAAACCTAATGGTAACCACAAATCAAAATCCAGTAATAGGTATGCAAAAAATAAAGAGCAAGGAATCCAAGTATTTCACTAAAGAAAGTTAGCAAGCTGAGAGAAGAGAGCAAAAGAAGAAAGGAACAGAGAAGGGGTGTCTGGGTGGCTTGGTTGATTAAGTGTCTACCTTCAGCTCAGGCCATGATCCCAGGGTCCTGCGATAGAGCCCCTCATCATGCACCCTGCTCAGCAGAGAGTCTGCTTCTCCCTCTGCTCCTTCCTACACCCAGCCCCACTTGCTCACTCTCTCTTTCACGTTAATAGATAAATAAATAAAATCTTTAAAAAAAAAGAGGGAGAAAAGAAAAGAGAATAACTACAAAAATAACCCTAAAATAGATATCAAAAATGGCAACAAGTACATACCTAGTAATAATTGCTTTGAATGTAAATGGACTAAACACTTCAATCAAAAGACAGAGGATGACAGAGTGGACTAAAAAACAAGACTCATCTATATGCTGCCTACAAGAGACTCATTTCAGACCTAGAGACACATGCAGATTGAAAATGAAGGGATGGAAAAGCATCTATCATGCAAATGGATGTGAAAAGAAAGCCAGGGTAGCAATATTTATATTGGACAAAATAGACTTAAAAAAAAACTGCAACAAGAAACAAAGAAGGACAGTATATAATAAAAAAGGGAACACTCCACCAATAAGATACAATTATTATAAATATTTAGCACCCAACATGGGAGCATCCACATATATAAAGCAGCTAAAAACAAACATAAAGGAAGTAATCAATAGTAATATAGTAATAGTAGGAGACTTTAACACCCCACTTACATTTATAGATAGATCATCCAAACAGAGAGTCAACAAGGGAACTATGCTTTGAATAACACATTGGACTAGATGGATCTAACCAATATATTCAAAACATTCCATCCTAAAATAGCAGAATGCACATTCACACATTCTTCTCAAGGGCACATGAAGCATTATCCAGAGTAGATCACATATTAGGCCATAAAACCAGTCTCAACAAATAAAAAAAAATCAAAGCCATAATTTTCCAACCACAATGCTATGAAACTAGAAATCAACCACAAGAAAAAAATCTGGGAAAAAACACACGAGTACATGGAGGTTAAATAACATGTTACTAAACAATGAACGGTCAACCAAGAAATCAAAGAAGAGATTAAAAAAATACATGGAGACAAAAGAAAATGAAAACACAATGGTCCAAAATCTTTGGGATGCAGCAAAAGGTATTCTAAGAAGGAAGTTTATAGCAATACAGGCCTATCTCAAGAAATAAGAAAAATCTCAAATAAAAATCTAACCTTATACCTAAAGGAACTAGAAAAAGAACAAAACCCAAAACCAGCAGAAGGAAAGCAATCATAAAGATTAGAGCAGAAATACACAAAACAGAAACTAAAAACAAAACCAAAACAAACAACCTCCCCCAAATCCCAAAACAAACAAACAAACAAACCAGTAGAACAGATAGATTAACCCAGGGGCTGATTCTTTGAAAAGATCAATGAAATTGATAAACCTTCAACTAGACTCCTTTAAAAACAGAGAGAGAAAGAGAGCAGACTCAAACAAAATCAGAATAACAGAGAAGTAACAACCAACACCACAGAAATACAAAGGGTAAAATGAGAATATTATGAAAAATTATGTAACAACAAATTGGACACCTGAAGAAATAGATAAATTCCTGGAAACATACAACCTCCCAAGACTAAATCAGGAAGAAATAGAAAATATGAACAGACCGATTATCAGCAATGAAATTGAATCAGTAATCAAAAAACTCCCAACAAACAAAAGTCCAGGACCAGATGGTCTCACAGGTGAATTCTACCAAACATCTAGTTAATACCTTTTCTTCTCAAACTACCCCCAGAAAATAAAAGAGGAAAGTTTCTAAATTCATTCTATGAGTCCAGCATTACCCTGAAACAAAACCAGATGAAGACACTTCAAAAAAAGAGAACTACAGGCCATCTCTGATGAATAGAGATACAAAAGTCCTCAAAAAAAAAATTAGCAAAATGGATTTAGGACCTAAATGTGAAAACTGAAAAAATAAAATTCCTAAAAGAGAGCATAGGGAGAAATTTCTCTGATATCGGATGTAGCAACATTTTTCTAGATCTGTCTCCTGAGGCGAGGAAAACGGAAGTAAAAATAAACTATTGTGACTACATTAAAAGAAAATCTTCTGCAGAGCAAAGGAATCAACTAGCAAAACTAAACAAAAACCTACTGAATGGGAGAAAATATTTGCCAATGACATATTCAGTAAAGGGTTAGTATTCAAAATATATAAAGAACTTGCACAACTCAACACCAAAAACCCCCAAATAATCCAATGAAAAGTGGGCAGAAGACATGAGCAGATATTTTTCCAAAGAAGACATTCAGATGGCCAACAGACACATGAAGCAATGCTCAGTGTCCCTCATCACCAGGGAAATGCAAATCAAAACTACAATGAGAAAAAAAAAAAAACCACTACAATGAGATATCACTTCACACCTGTCAGAATGGCTAAAATAAAAAACACAAGAAACAACAAGTGTTGGCCAAGATGTGGAGAAAAAGGAACACTTGTACACTGTTGTTGGGAATGCAAACTGGTGCAGCCACTGTGGAAAACAGTATGGAGGTTCCTTAAAAAGTTAAAAAGAGAACTACCTTATGATCCAGTAATTGTGCTACTGGGTACTTACCCAAAGAATATGAAACACTAATTCAAAGGTATACATGCTCCCCATGTTTATTGCAGCATTATTTAAAATGCTGAGCAGAGAGACAGAGATCAGGACCAGAGGCTTAACCCACTGAGCCACCCAGCCACCCCTTTCCTTTGCCTTTTAAAAATGAATTCTATCTACGGCCATTATTTTATGTCATCCTGAAATCACTCAAAGACTTAAGATAGAATTTTGTTCCCAAAAGCCCTAGATATTAGGAAGTTCTTGAGTCATGCTGGCCAATTTTCTGCTGCCATTACAGGTGCCACCACCCAAAGGCTCTGCCACCCATTACCAAGGCTCTGCCATGCAGCCTACTCGCCCCCACACCCAAGGCTTTGGTCATCACTCAGACCCTGAGAAATCAGGCCTAGCGCTCTCTACCTCGGGTTAACTCCTTTGATGGCTTTATTCTTCCACTCACTCAGATACTTCAGGGCCTCCAGATCTGGGAGAAATCACATAGCACCTGCTCCCTGAACTACTGCTACAGGTCTCTGCAGGACTAAGGCTCTGCTTGGTTCTGAATGCAGTGGGTGCAGAGGAGAGCTTGTGGGCTTAGTTATTACGGTATTCCCTTTGTCTTCCCTCTTCCTGTTTCTCCTCACAAAGGGAAATGGGAGACTGAGGCATGCAGGCATCTGGACTTTTGTGGGGTGAAGTGTGTCAGCATGGGGTCTCATGGGGTCTCCTATGCCCTGTCTAGCCCAGCATGCAGACTTTATCCCATCATTGAGACATAACAAAAATGTGGATTTGTAGCAAATGGTTTAACTCGATACATTTAAAGGTCTAAAGGCATAATACAGAATAATAGCTAACTTGTGCAGCATTCATAGGTATCAAAGCATTTCATATTTGTAAAGCAAGGGTATCTGCCAGGAAGCAGTTATTTTCCTGTTTACCAACCATGATAGAAATGTGTTAACATTTAAAAAATTTTTTAAACTTGAATTACATATATTTAACATACAGTGTTATATCAGTTCCAGGTGTGCAATACAGTGATTCAACAATTCTTTTTTTTTAAGATTTTATTTACTTATTTGACAGAGAGAGAGAAATCATAGGTAGGCAGAGAGGCAGGGGGGAAATAGGCTCCCCGCTGAGCAGAGAGCCTGATGCCGGGCTCGATCCCAGGACCCTGAGATCAAGACCTGAACTGAAGGCAGAGGCTTCTGTGTTGTTGCAAATGGCAAGATGTCATTTTTTTATGGCTAAGTTATATTCCAGTACACACACACACACACACACACACACATGTATATTCTTTATCCATCCATCAGTTGTTGCGTTGCTTTCACAATTTTGCCATTATAAATAATGCTTCCCCCCCTCTCTCCACCTGCCTCTTTGCCTACTTGTGATCTCTCTCTCTCTCTCCCTCTGTGTGTCAAAAAATAAATAAATAAAATCTTAAAAAAAAAAAGGCAAAGAAAAAATTACTAAAACTCTCTTTTTTCCTTTTACCAACCCCTTGAGGGCTTGTTTTATTTCCTCCCAATGACTTTTAGAGAACAGGATCTCTTTGTTGAACAAAGACTCCCACTCTGGGAACTGATAGGTGTTGGTTTATAATCCAGTGGGTTAGCTTCACCATTGGGTTGATGAAGTGGCCTTTCCTCCACTCTTGCTGTGAACAGTCATTGATGTCATTCTTTTTAATATGTGGTGGTTGAAACAAGTATCACCCCCCCTTCTTCCTGGTCTCTATCTGCTGGTGGGGGTGGAGTGGTAGGGAGATGACCATGTAGGGGTCATCTCTGATTTCCAGTCATCTACACTCTGAAGGCCAACAGAGCCACTTTTCCTCAACCCTTTCTCCTCTGTGCACTGACCTCTTCTTGACCATCCCTGGGGCCCACCCATATATCTTCTTAGAGGCCTTAATTGAAAACTCATTCCAGGCTCAACAGTTTGAACTGTTAAGGGACCACTGTTGGGGGTGTTGGCATTTTGAAAGTTTTAACTTGTCAGAGAATCTGAGGCTTGAACAAGATGTTGGAGATTATCTAAGCCAGGGGTCAGCAAATTGGGCCAAATCTACTTTGACCCCCAGTTTTGGAAAATTAAGTTTTATTGGAATACAAGGCCCATGCATTTATACATTTTTTTGTGCTACAAAATGGCAACAATGGTAGATTTGAGCAGTTGTGACAGAGAACACGTGACTCCCAAAGCCAAAGATATTGATTATTTACTCCTTTACGGAGAAAGCTTGCTAACACCTGAGCTTGCCAACTGAGCCCTGTTTACCTCCCTTACATTTGACCGATTCTTGAACATCTTTTATGACAGCTCACTTCCTAATACTCACCAGTTCTTTAATTCTAGAAGGTTCCTTCTTATGTTAAGGTGCAATAGCTTTCTTGGTTTTCCTTTTTCTACTACTTCACTAGAAAACAAAAAAGTCAGATAACCCCAAAGAGCTAATTTTTAATGGTAGAATTACAAACACCTTTACAGATAGATGAAAGTGAGAAAAAAAGGGGCTTTAGAAGTAATTATCTTTCAAACTGCATGACATAGGTGTTTGCCTCTTTTCTGCCTACCTGCAAGGTCTACCCTTGAAAATTTGGGGATTCAGTCTTAAGGGTTGAGTCAAATCAGTTTAGCAGAGGTGGAAATAAAAACATAAGCTGCCCAGTTACATTTGAATTTCAGATAAACAATGAACACTTTTTTTTACTGTAATTTTGCCCCAAATATTTCATGGGATATGCATACTCCAAATAACAATTTGCTTTTAAAAAAAATTTTTTTTTTACATTTATCTATTTGTCAGAGAGAGAGAGAGCGAGCGAGCACAGGCAGACAGAGTGGCAGGCAGAGGCAGAGGGAGAAGCAGGCTCCCTGCCGAGCAAGGAGCCCGATGTGGGACTCGATCCCAGGGCGCTGGGATCATGACCTGAGCCGAAGGCAGCTGCTTAACCAACTGAGCCACCCAGGCGTCCCAACTATTTGCTTTTTAACTGAAATTCAAATTTAACAGAGCATCTTGTGTTATTATTTAGTAAATCTGGCAACTCCATCTCCGAGTCCCATACTTTCTTCCCTCCTGATACTGAATTGAGTGCCTATGACCTGTGTTCCCGGAGTGACTTGTACATCCATCTCCACCCATCCCTTACTGAACTGTAAACTCTTGGAGGGCAGAGATTATGGCCAGTTCCCCACAGAATCCCCAGTGCATTAGACATGGTCAGACATGTGGTAGACTTCAGCGTCTGCCAAATGATTCATGCCTAATTCCTGTTCCTTCCTCTCTCCACACCCTGCCCCAGGTGTAGGCAGGCACCCTGAGATCCAACTGAAAACACAAGTATCTCTAACCCGAACCCCCAGATCCTGGTGTTGGAGAGGGAATGCAGTAGTCCTGGTGTCAAGCTGGTGTCCACGATGGATCTTCAGAATCAGGGGGAGCCAGGGCGGGTAGGAGGAGCGAGATGAAGAGCCAAGACCAGGAAGAGTAGGAAGGAAATAGGAAGCAGCAGGATGTTGATCTGCATGCAATCTGCAGAAGTTGTATCCCGGCCAAGGTGATTTCATTCCCTCCCTGGTGCACTTCTGTGACTGGTGGAGCTGTTTTAGGGGACTGGCACTTGGTGGGCATGTCAAATTTTGCCTGAGGTTGGAAAAGGCAGAAACATCGCTCTGAGGGTTTTTGTCCCTCCAGGCTTTGTGGAAACACTGGAAGACCATGTGTAGGTCTTGATGTAGCAAATCTCTTTGGTATCCATATATATGGATATATATATATATAAAATGGATATATATTTATATATTATATTCATATATAATTTATTATATATTTATTATATAAGTTTTTATATTATATATATAATATATTATATATAATATAATAAGTTTTATTATATAAAATAATTATATATTATATAAGTTATATAATAAATATAATTTATATATTTTTAATATATAGATATATATTTATATATGGATATATATATATATCTATTTTTTTAAGTAGATGCCACACCTAATGTGGAGCCCAACACAGGACTTGAACTCATGACCCTGAGTCATGATCCTGAGATCAAGACCTGAGGTGAGATCAAGAGTCGGACACTTAACAGACTGAGCCATCCAGGCACCCCGGGTATCCATATTTGAAATGATTAAATATGTGAAAATATATAATCATTTCTTTAGGGTTATTTTAATAAGAGCCACGGAAAGCAAGCAATACTAGTTGACCTAAGATAAAATCTAATAATTGACAGTATTTTGAAAGTTGATTTCATTACCATTAGAAAGTTAGTAGAATGTGTTTCACATTCGTATCTCACAGAATATGGCTGTGGGGTAAGCATTGTTTTTACTGGTTTCAAAGAAGATTTTTGTGTGTGTGCGTTAGATTTCTTTGTTTAAGGTATAAAAATGAATGAAAGCCCTTAGTCACATTTATACTAAGGTAAAGTTATCAGGAAATCACATGTTTTCAAAGCTTGTCAGCTGTTGGTCTTAAAACAATCAGTAAGACCAGATGAATTTAAATTTCATTATGTCATATCATATTAATCAAATTTAAATATAACAATACTGAAGACAGTTTATTTATTTATTTATTATTATTTTTTAATTTATTTATTTGTCAGAGAGAGGGAGAGAGAGCGAGCGAGCACAGGCAGAGTGGCAGGCAGAGGCAGAGGGAGAAGCGGGCTCCCTGCTGAGCAAGGAGCCCCATGTGGGACTCAATCCCGGGACGCTGGGATCATGACCTGAGCCGAAGGCAACTGCTTAACCAACTGAGCCACCCAGGCGTCCCCTGAAGACAGTTTAAAAGAAAAAAAATGTAAGTTGCTTTTGCTTAGTTTGTAAAAGATCTTTTTCAGAGATTTCTCTGGATTTCTTACTGCAGCCACCCAGGTCAGACAGAGGGGAAGCAGAAGCCCTAATTTAAGAAAAAGGTTCTTTTGAAAGGTTCAGACTGGGTCACTGGCGTTCAAAGAACAACGCCAAACAGAGCTTTTCTTTCTTTTTCTTTTCCTACCTTTCCTTTTTCTAAAATTTCTAAAAATATTTTATTTATTTATTTATTTATTTATTTATCAGAGGGAGAGTGAGAGAGAAAGCACAAGCTGGGGGAGCAGCAGACAGAGGGAGAAGCAAGCTCCCCACTGAGCAAGGAGCCCAATGTGGGACTCAATGTGGGACTCAATCCCAGGACCCTGAGATCATGACCTGAGCTAAAGGCAGAGGCTTAGCAGACTGAGCCAACCAGGTGTCCCTCAAACAGAACTTTTCTGACATTTCTAGACATTGCTAAAGTCCGGCAAAGAGGCTAATTGATGTTCTGACCCCTGTATCTCTTTTCGATTCAGTTAAATTACGGTTTAGACCCACCCTAAGAAAAGCCCCAGCCTGGGTCCCAGAGGTAATGACATAATGAAAGGCTTTGGGCTCTCAAGGAGTTGATAACCACTTAATGGAGATTAGTGGGACTACTAGACAGGCTCCGGGAGGTTTTTTGATTTCTTGCACTCCTCCCAGAGCTCCCACTGCTCCCTATCAAATCTATTAGCAATTACCCTAAATCTGTTTACCGCTCCACCAACAGCATCTTGTTCCAAGACATAGACATCTTGCCTGGATATGGGCAGGGGCTGCCAATTGTCCTCTCAGTTCTATTCTGGGTCCATGGAGGAAGCTGAATAAGGTTTCCTAAAGACATCAGGTCCTTTTCTTTGGAATCTGTACGTGTTACCTTATTTGGGAAAGGGTCTTTGCAGATTTGATGAAGTCAAGAATGCTGAGAGGAGACATGATCCTGGATCATCAGGGTGGGTGCTAAATGCAGCCAAAAGTGTCCTTGTAAGAGAGAGGTAGAGGGAGCTTTGGCACATGCAGAAGAGAAGAAGGCAATGTGAAGACAGAGGCAGAGGTCGCAAGTGACACAGCCATAAGCCGAGGAATGCCAACGCCCAGCAGAAGCTGCAAAGGCAGCTGATTCTTGGCCCAGCGCTACTGATTTCCTTCTTCTGGCCTCCAGAGCCATGAGAAAATAAATTACTATTTGCGATAAGTAAATAAATAGATAAAAATACGTTAAAGTTTGTGCTCATTTATAATAGTAACCTCAGGAAATTAACTTAGCCCCTCAAATCTCTTTTCTACACAGAAGTCAGACAGAACTTTTGAAGTTGCAAATCAGACCATGCCAATCTCTTGCTTAAAACCTATTCATGAATTATCATAAGATAATTATCATAAGATAATTATCACAATTATCACAAGTAAAATGAGTCCAAAGTCCTAGGGAGATACTTGTTGGACCACTGGGAAATCTGAATATGGAGTGGATATTAGAAGATACTATGGAATTATTGCTAATTTTTTTAATGTAGTAATGTTAATTGTGGTTATGTAGCAGAAGTTCTCTAGCATTGGGGGATGCATACTGAAGTATTTAAGGGTGAAGTATCCTGCAAGTTACTTTCAAGCAGTTCATGAAAAAAGCATATATTTTTGGAGTAGCCTGGTTGGGTGGCCCTAGCTCAGAGTGTGTCAGTCAGATGTTGCTTGGGGCTGTGGTGGTAAGAAGGCTTTCTGAGGCTGGCAAGTTGCTGCTGGCAAGTTTGTTCCTCTCCCTGTGGGCCTCTCCATGAGACTATTCGAGGGTCCTTACAATATGGTGGCTAGCTCCCCCCAAAGCTAATCCAAGGACAAAGACAGGAACTGCAGTGTCTTTATGACCTACTCTTAAAAGTCATGAACCAACCATCACTTCTTCTGTATTCTATTGTTCATACAAGCCAGCCCCAGGTCATTGTGGGAGATGCTTATTCATTGATTAAGATTCATTGAGGTTAAGATCACTGGGACCCATATTGGATGTTGGCTACCAAACTGGGGAAAAAAAAAATCAAACTAAGTTAAATTTTACCTAAACTTACTCTTATAAAGATCTGACTCTTCTCCCATATCTTTTCAAATAATTCTTCTCCTTATCTGTTCTGTTGTAGGGACACTGATCCTTAAGTTCCTTGAAATTGCCAAGTATATTCATGCCTCAGGGCCTTTGCACTACATGTGTCCTTTCATCAGCTGTGTTCTTTTTCCTCATTACATAGCTGAAGTTGGTCAAATCTCAGCTTAAATGTCACCTCCTCAGAGAGGTCCTGTGTTACAGACTGATGTTTATGTCTCTCCAAAATCATATGTTGAACCTATTTTTCTAGTGTGCTGGTATTTGGAGGTAGCAGACTCTGGGAAATGATTAGGTTTTGAGAAGAAAGCCCTCATGAATGGGATTAGTATCCTTATGAAAGAGACCACAGAGAGCTTCCTTGTGCCTTCTGCCACGTAAGGACACAGAAAGAAGATGGCTTGCTATGATCCAGGAAGCTGGCTCTCATCAGACAATGAATGAGCTGGATGGAGACTTGATCTTGGAATTCCCAGCCTCCAGAACTGTGAGCAATAATTTTCTGTTGTTTATAGGCCCCCACAGCTTATACACACACACACACATATGTTATACATAGCAACATATACCGGCCTCAATGGACTGAGACATCCTCCCTCACCATTCATTCTGAAGTGGCTACCAAGTCCCCTGCTTTGGCTCCACCTCTTTTTAATTCTCTACTTGGCAGTTATTTGATATATTTTATATGTATTTATTGCTGTGCTTATCATTTATGTTTCCCACTTATCATATAAATTCTGCGAACACTTCCCTGTGTTGATTATCTTTGGATCCCCAGTGCCTAAAATGCAGGCTGAAACATGTTGGCACTTGGCGAATACTTTTTGAATGGCAACCAAGGGGAGAAGTAAGTGCTCTAGCAGTAGTTTTAAAGTGTTGTGGGAGCCCAGAGGAGAGGACATTTTCCAGCCTCATAACCTTGACATGTTGTCAGGTAATTGCTTCCTGAGCTGTCCCATGGGTGACCCTGATGAACAACCCTTACGTGCTCTGTGACATGGTCTAACAAAACAGTCTTCTGACAGAGCCTAAAGGCATACCAGTCTACCTGCCAACAATCATTCTTTCCTTTTTAAAAAAAATTTGAAACCGTCTAAAACCCACCTCGGCTCCCCTGCTGTCAGGCACAGCTGTATCCTTCACAGGCTCACTGTGTGCTCACGGTCCCCCATTTCCCTTGTGCACCGGCCCTTCCCCACAGCTCATGGCCACTCACTGCCTCTGAGTGGTCAGGGATGCGGGGCAGAAATTTCTTATGCTTTTCAGCCCACAAATACACCTCTGTTACGGGAATGTCAGCTGAATTCCTAAATCCTGGTATGCCTCTGGAAGTTCTGGAGAGGAGCTCTCTACAGTCTGCCTACTGGTCGAAGTCTTACCCATCTTACCTTACCCACGTTTTGTCCCTGAGGCATTTCCTCCTGCTCCAGCACACCAAGATGTGTAGATGCCTATTGTTTTTGGCTAGACCCTGTAGGGAGCTCTGACAAGAGACCCTTGGGCTTAAAGTGGATCTGTGGATGACAGCATTGCATTACCCAGGAGCTTGTTGGAACTGGAGCTTCAGAGACCTCCTGCATCAGAATCTGCAGTGGAACAAATCCCCAGCCAATTCATGCGAGCTCAACAGTATGAGAAGCACTGATGTAAAATTACCTTGGCGTTGTCTTCATCAGGTGCAAAGGAGCTGAGGCAGTTAGACTATCTGACAGTCACTAGTTAGGGGCTGCTGCCCGGGGGTGAATTCTTTCCAGGGTGACTGGTTTACCAAATGCAGCAGGCAGGTGGATCTGAGCCTGAGGGTAGTGCTGGCTGCGGGGAGGGAAAGCATACAACCAGGGGGAATGGAAAGGAGACCCTAGGGGGTGTGGGCAGAGTGTGGATTCTGCCCACAGCACCTTTCATGTGGGCAGATTGGATCCAATTTTATCATTCTCTGTTTTATTAGCTGTTGCCCATAGTAACCTCCTTTTAGAGGAAGTGAAAACACTTGAAACCAAACCAAACATTCTCCCAGCTTGCATCCAGGTTGCCAGCCGAAAACAAGTGTGACCAGGTTAGAGGGGCAGGGAGAGACAGTCTTAGCCAAGCTGATTTCTTTCTCAAAAAAGTAAGTAGTTTAATTAAGAGTTTTTACAAAGCTGGTGATGTGTGGATATTCGTAGGTGTTTAATTGTGTTTTGGAAAATAGAGGAAGTACATTTTTGAGGAAGTGAATGTACTTGGCTTTCCTTCCTCTTTACAGGACTCTCCCACATTAAAAAAAAATAAGTTTCCTGAATATATATACATATATATATTTTTTAATTTTAATTTTTTTTGTAGGGAGAGGATGGATTAGGATAATGTAGCTTATTTTTAATTGAATTTATTGGGGTATAATTTACACATAGTAAAAAAATCACCCTTTGGATCTTATAGTTGTTTGAGGGTTTTTTCGTTTTGTTTTGTTTTGATTTTTGTTTTTCGTTGTTTGTTTTTGAGAGAGGGAGGAAGAGCAAAGGGAAGGGCAAAGAGAGAGGGCGAGAGAGAATCTTTTTTTTTTTTTTAAAGATTTTATTTATTTATTTATTTGACAGACAGAGATCACAAGCAGGCAGAGAGGCAGGCAGAGACAGAGAGAGGGGGAAGCAGGCTCCCCGCGGAGCAGAGAGCCCGATGCGGGCCTCGATCCCAGGACCCCGGGATCATGACCTGAGCCAAAGGCAGAGGCTTTAACCCACTGAGCCCAGGGGCCCAGCGAGAGAGGATCTTAAGCAGGCTCCATGTGCCGCACAGAGCCTAATGTGGGGCTCCATCTCACAACCCTGGGATCATGACCTGAGCTAAAATCAAGAGTTGGAGGCTTAACCAACAGAGCCACCCAGGCGCCACTGCTCTTTGAGTTTCAACAAATGTTTACTGTTGTATCATTCGGGACAGAACAATTCCATCAAAATAAAAAAGTTCCCTTCTGCCCTGCTGTAGCTGTCCCTTTTCCACCCCTAACTCTTGGCAACCACTGGTCTGATTTCTGTCTCTACAGTTTTGGATTTTCCAGAATAGCATGTAAAAATGAATTATGCATTTGGTATCTTTTTTGTGTTTGGTTTCTTTCCCTTGGCATAATGCTTTTGAGGTTTACCCATATTTTGTGTCAGTGTGTATTAGTGTAGCTTAACTATTTCTTTTTATTGCTGAACAGTATTCTTGGTGTAAATATACCAAGATTTGTTTATCTATTCAGCAGTTAATGGGCATTTGGAATGTTTTCACCTTTTGGCTATTTTGTATAATTCTGCTATGAACATTTGTATATGGGTTTTGTGTGAACATATGTTGTTGTTCGTCTTGGGTAAATACCTAGGAGTGGGTCATGTGGTAACTGTATAAACTTTTTAAGAAACTGCCAAACTGTTTTCCAAAGTTGTGTGGCCACCAACCCTATCCAATTCTAGAATGTTTTCATCTCCCCAAAAAGAAACTCTATACCCATTAGCAGTCATACCCATTTCCCCTGAGGCCCTGGGAACCACTCACCTACTTTATGTCTCTGCAGATTTGCCTATTCTGAACATTTCATGTAAATGGAATCATTTAATATGTAGGTTTGTTTTGTTTCTGGTTTCTTTCACTTAACATAATGTAGTCATGCATGTTGTAACATGTGTCATTCCCTTTCATGGCTGAATAATATTCCACCATATGGATAAAACCCCATTTTATTTATCTGTTTATCAGTTGATGGATACGGGTTGTTTTCGCTTTTTGGCTATTAGGCATAATGCTGCTGCGAACATTTTAAAAAATTTATTTTTATTAACTGCTCTGAATGTTTTGTACAAACCAAATGTTTTTGTATGGACATATGTTTTCATTTTGGGGGGTATATACCTGGCATGGAAATCGCTGGGACATATGGTGATTCTATGTTTATGTTTTGAGAAACTGCCAATTGTTTTCCAAAGCGGCTATATCATTTTACACCCCACCAGCAACGTATGAGGGTTCCAATATCTCCAAGTCATCTCCAGCACAGTTATTTTCTCTCCCTTTGATGCAAACTCTCCTAGTAGATATGAAATGGTATTTCATTGTGGTTTTAATTTATGTTACCCTAATGAATAGTGATGATAAGCATCTTTTCATGTCTTCTTGGCAATTTGTATGTCTTCTTTGGAGAAATGTCTATTCAAATTCTGTGCTCTTTAAAAATCTGTGTTATTATCTTTTAATTAAGTTATAAGAGTTCAAAAGCAGAAGTTTTGAGTATGGAAAAAACTATACACTTTTTATTTTGTGGTTTGAACTTTTTTGTATCCTATAAAATCAATATCTGCCTAACCTAAGGTTGCAAAGATTTTTCTCCTATTTTTTTAGTTTTTTAAAAAGATTTTATCTATCTATTTATTTATAAAGATTTTATTTATTCATTTGACAGACAGAGATCACAAGTAGGCAAAGAGGCAGACAGAGGCGGGGGGAAGCAGGCTCCCTGCCGAGCAGAGAGCCCGATGCGGGACTCGATCCCAGGACCCTGAGATCATGACCTGAGCCGAAGGCAGAGGCTTAACCCACTGAGCCACCCAGGCGCCCCAAGATTTTATTTATTTATTTGACACAGAGAGAGAGAGAGCTCACAAGTAGGCAGAGGGGCAGGCAGAGACAGAGAAGGAAGCAGGCTCCACCCTGAGCAGAGAGCCCAATGTGGAGCTCGATCCCAGGACACTGAGATCATGACCTGACTTGAAGGCAGAGGCTTAACCCACTGAATCACCCAGGTGCCCCGTCTTCTCTCCCCCCCACCCCCGCCCTGCAAAAGTTATACAGTTGTTGGTTTTATTATTTTTTTTCAGTTGTTGGTTTTACATTCAGGTAATGATCCATTCATTTGGATCCATTCATTTGATCCATTCAAGTTGAGTTCTGTATATGATTCAAGGTACAGTTCAAGGTTCATTTAAAAAAATATATTAATATATGTATATAATTATTTCAGTACTATTTATTGAAAAGATTCTCCACTTACTATTGATTTACCTCGACATCTTTGGCAATAATCCATTGATTATATACAGATATATGAGTCTTTTTTCTGAACACTATCCTGTTCCATTGACCTCTCCATCATTGATATAGGTCTCTCCATGCAGCAATATCACAGTCTTAATTAGTGTAGTTCTTATAGTAAATCTTAAAATTTGGTAGTGTTCTTTTTTTTCAGAGTTGTTTTGTGTATTCTAGGTCTTTGTTTTTCTGTACAAATTTTAGAATCAACTTGTTAATTCCTATTTAAAAAAAACCTACTAGGGTTTTGCACTGAATGTAGAGATCAATTTGGAGAGAACTGACAATGTAACAATATTGAGTTTTTTGATTTATGCATATATCCATGAAGAGATAATGTTTGGGAAGGCTCATTGTTTTGCCCAGTCCATGTATGTTTATCTCCCCTTGTTGACAACTAGTCTAGGTTAATTGTGTTAATTCCCCTTCTCTTGCCAAGGTTGGGTCAGGAATGGGCTTGTGACTCAGTTCTCCAAAGATGCTGGAGGGAAGTCGACCCTGAGAGCTCTGGGAAAGGTGTTTCTGTCCTAGGAAAACTCAAGAAGAGAGGCCCTTTTCTTTCTCCACATGTCGTAATATCTAGATATGACCAGGAATTGTTGTGGTCATCTGTGAGGGGAATCAGAATGAAGGCAAACAGCCAACATGCAGAATATGACCAATTAAAAAGACAGAAAGACCCTGGACCTTGACGACCACACGAAGCCAGGGAAATAATTGACCTTGGAGCCTACATGACCATCTTTGTTATGTGAGAAAAAGATTTTCACGATGTCTCAAGTTTGTATGAGTTGGGGTTTTCTGTTATATGTAGTAGAAATCATCTTATCCAATATATCCATTAATATCAGTTAAAAACACATTCCTGAAAAAATCACAAGCTATAGATTTTTTCACTTAAAGAATACTTTTAGTTCATTTTCCCACTGTTTATTTAAAATTTGTATGTTGCTTTTTAAATGTATGAATTCAATATATGAAATCAGTCTCATTGTAAAGATACAAACAATACAAACCTGATAAATGTAAAAAGTCAGCGCTTTCCTCCAGCCTCCCTTTCCCTCCAAGCTAGTCCAATACCCTTCCTGGAAAGTAACCATGATTGTTAATTTGTTGTGCATCCTTCTGAATTTTTTTCTATGAGTGAAAGGGACATACATAAATATATGTTAAAAACATAACATCTGAATTTTACAGGCATAGGTGAATGAATATTTAAAATTTGCAAGAACTTTTAAAAAAATATAAGAACTTTTGCCATATGTGTGTTGAAATTTTTCTAAATATTTTTCCTTGTGTGGGGAAAACATATTGAGATACACATTATATATTATATCTCAGAATCCAGTAAATAGCCCTGCAATAACTTCCTGGTAACCTTTAAAAAAAAGATAAAAACGCGTTATCTAAAAAGAAATATACCGATGTCACTGAACACTGGTCCCTGGTGGTTATGAAGCACACATTCACGATGGACAACACAATGCCAATCTCGGCCAGTCTTGTTAGAATTACACTCTTCCACCTGTTGTGATATTTGCTCCCTTGCCACCAGTACCCTTTTCTTCCACACATAAAATCTAGGGCTGTGGCTTTGAGTGAAGTGGCTTAAAAAAACTTAAAAAAAGTATTTAACCACATGGGGGTAATGTGACTTCATGAGTTAGAGCTGCCTGGGTTAAAAAAATAAAATCAATATTAAAAGAGAAGCTCATAATTTCCTTCCAAACTCCTATAGTACCATTCCCTGAATTTACATTAGCAATCATTTTCTTTATCTTCTCTTACGGCAGGGTGTGTGTGTGTGTGTAAAATGGAACCACATGATACTCTTTAAGTTAGGATACAGGTTTGACTCTTTAATAAAATCCCAAAATAACAGTGGCTCCCACAAGAGAGAAGTTTATGGAATGAAATGGAAAGAAACAGTCCATTTAAAAGGAGTCTAGGAGGTATGCACTTTCTACAGCTTCAGTGACACAGGTTCCTTCTGGCTCATTATGCTGTCATCCCCAGGTATCTTGCTTATCTACAAGATTATCCCCATTTCTTCACTCCAATCCAAGGAGGGAGTGAAATCCAGGGGAAGGCACTTTTCCCTTGCTAAGAGCACAACCGGGAGGTTGCATACGTCACATCTGCTCTCATCCCACTGGCCATAATTTAATCACAAAACATACTTCATTTTAGGGAAGGCTGGGGAGAAGCTGCCAGGGGTATTGGGGTTCAGACAATCCCAGGCTGCTTCCCAAAATCTTGAGTCTCAAGCATCCCAGCCTTGATTTGTTGCTGTTCCCATTAGGTCATCTTCACTAGTGCAGGCTGAACCCAGATGACTGAGTTCTCAGATTAGAGAATGATACAAAAAGGGTAGTAAAAATAAAGAGAAAGACTGACTGATTTATCTAAAATTTAAAAGTTCAGAATGGTAAAATATACCATATCCAGGGTAAAAGGCATATGGCATGCTGTGAAATGATTTGCAACATATATAGTAGACAAGTGCAATTAATAATTTTGTAAAAGTATATTTATCTTAAAAAGAAAGGATGGTTATTATATATTTTTAAGCAGGAAGTTATAAACAGTGTGTGCAATATGGCCTCATTTTAATAAAAATATCTCCATGAGTCATTTAAGATGCAAGTTACAAGTAATAGAAAATTCAATTTAAACTCACTTCAACAAGCAAATGAATTCACTCATATAAGTAGAAACTTCAGAAGTAAGATAAGTTTTGGTGTTAGCTCAATTTAGCAACTCTGAAAGTTCCTTAAAAACCCAATTTCTTTTTATGTCTCTTTTCTGCCTTCTGAAGCATCTGCCTCAGCTGAAAGCGGGTTTGTATTGTGTTGGCAAGCTGGCCACCAACAGCTTCCTATTGTCCAAACACAGAGAAAGGATGAGTGTCTCTCCCTTGGCCTTTTGGGGGAGTCCTGGGCTTTGCTCTGATTGGACCATCTTGATCAAGTACCTTTCCCGGTGGTCAAAGGAATGTTTTGTATTGATTGGCTTAGGTCTGGATAAGGTGCTGATCCCTAAAACAAACACCATGGCAAGAGCTTAGGATTATTGTAATTTAGTTTAGCCAAACCAGGCTCCATAATGGAGGTAGATATGGGGTAAATCCAAAGAAATCTGCATGGATGTTCTACAATGGGATGGGGTGGAATGGATGTTGAGAAGTTCATTCTCAGCACAGAAAAAAGGCTGTGAGGATATACACCAAGGTGCCAACAGTGCTTATATTCAAGTGGGATTATGGGGGATTTTGATTTTTCTTAGTTATGCCTATCTGTTATTTTATGTTTTTGACAACAAACATATTACTTGAATAACTTTAAAAAGAAATGAAGGCTATAAATATGAGGAGAAGTCGGTGTGTAACACTTGCAGTGTAATTAGCAGCTTGAGAGACTTAAAGCAGACATGTTGGCAAACAGGAAATATGAATTTTCAGAATGGAACCAACTGTGCCTTGCAGAAGCTTCTAACTGCAGTTCTCTTGCCTCTGTTACGAAATTGTGGTCATTTCTATAGATGTAACATGAGATTTTTGAAGGCTAGTCTGGCTCAAAACTGCTGCTTCCAGTGGCTTGAATGTTTCCCTTATGCTGGGGTAGAGAAACTTTTTAGCTTTCTCTAGAAATGCTTTCTCTTATCACCTTTAAACACCATGAAGTGGGTCCCAACCCCAGAAGGGGTGAGAGAGGGGAGGTCTTGGATTCTTCCACTTCCCTCTTGGACAGAAGACGTGGAGTCTTCTTTCAGGAAGTGGTTACCACCAAAAATCCCCACTTTCTCTGAGGTCCTGCAGTTCTCTGTACTGGGAATCATATGGTGACACTTGTTTCAGCCAGCACAGAAGGGGCCCTAGGTCTGAAGACTCAGGAGCCTGGGAGTATGTGAAGTGAGAGACTTCGCTTGATTTACTTCCATTAGATGCTGGGTATTGGGAGTTCTTCCCAGGATTCTCAGAGAATCTCCTGCTGCTCTTCCGTATACTTTTTTCCTAGAAAAGAGAATTTTTCCACTGGCATAAAAGACCTGCACTGGTAATGTAAGGTAAGGAGTTCTCATATTTCTCACTTTTATTTCTGCTTGAAATTGATTCTCCACTCTGCATTTTCAGAAACCTGATTTTATCTAATCATGCACTTCTGGAATTATTCCACTGTAATGGTAAATAGTCAATTGGTATTTTGGTTTCATGATGAGAACTATACTTAAACAAAGGATGGAAATGCTCCAGTTTAAATGGTCAAGGCACTCTGGTCTCAGTAAATACCCATGGGAGAGGAAATGAGGTCTGAAGGTTGATATTGGTTGGTTTTAAGGAGCCATTCTGTGTTTCTCTTGGTAATATCATCTGTCCCCCACCAGAATGGCAACCTCACTCAAAGAAGGACTTGGTTTGTCTTGTTCAGTGGGCATCCACAGCATCTAGAACAGTTAGAGGTACTCAACACATACCTAATAAAAGGATGAATAGGAGGCTGGCTAGCTGGATGGATGAATGTTCCTTATTTTTTAGAGCATTGTCCCATGAGAAGTTTTCTCTGACTCTTCTAGGAAGATTAGACTCCCTCCTCTGATTTCCATGGCACTTTGAATTAAAGCACTTAAATCATAGAATTGAAACTATTTGCTTAGACATCTATCTTCCCTAAAAGATTTTGAGCTCCACAAATGCCTTACTTCTCCATTTAACTAACTATAGACACTTCACACAACTCTATCACACAGCAGAAAAAAATAATAATATTGTGGCTGAGTATCTCTCAGCTTGTGGGATATGCTTATTAAGTAGATCAGGATATTACATTAATTGAGGCCTCATTGCTTCTTCAATGGTGATACATTATTAACTTCTTACTATTTGCTTTTCATTGCTTCCAAGGGAACAAGCATCCTTCTATTTTCAGCTGTTATTTTAAAACCTTTCTGTTGAACCTGTAAGTACACTCAGTGGTTTCCATAGATTACATTTCCAGAATCAAATTAGTCACTTCCTGATGTTATATAAAGAGGCATCTTAATCTTACAAGCAAACCATCTCCAAGTGTTAAAATAGGATGCATAATTTTTGGGAAGACCACCTAGAGATAACACATCCCTTCTTGGTTATATGAATTCTTACTGCTTTGGTCACACAAACTGAAGTTCCCTACAGGTCCCCACTCATTTTTGGCTCATCTCTTTTATTACCAATGGTCCTCTGTCTGAAGTCTGTTCTTCCTTCAGTAAGAACACTTACCTTCTGACCAGGTCAGATTTCTTTGGGGTCCAGGTATGGATTTGCATGGTACCACTCTGACAAATCTGAAAGAGCAAATGTCCTCATGTAGCTCCAGTTCTGGATCATCCAGAAATAATATTCAAAGTTTTGTGACCAGAGATTTAGGAATTCAGGACATAGACTAACTGACAACCACACTTTTAAGATCAGGGCAGTCTGAAAATCTGAAACAGGGTAGATGTTTAGGTTAGGTAACATTGGCAATAACAATGGCAATAACCATGATGTAAGCCTGATTCTTTAGTGGACTTAGTGGGAGCCTGAGCCCATGGATGCAGATAGTTTAAGTGGCCAAGAGGTGGTGAAAAGGAAGATAAAAAATTTATAATTTTATTGGAAGATTATTTGAGTATGGAAACAAGTCTCACAAGATCAGAGTGGCACAAATATATATTTGTGGGGTACATACCACTGGGATATGTACATCAACCATTGTACCCCTATCTCCCACCTGGGTTTTTCATGCAAGAAAAAGAACAACTTCCCCAGATCCTCTTATTGGGATACAGAGAAAAAAAAAATCACCTTTGTCTAACCCTTTAACATTTCTTGCAGTGCTGGCTTAGTGATCATAAATTCTTTTAGTTTCTGTTTGTCCTTGAAGCTCTTTCTCTCTCCTTCCATTCTGAATGATTGCCTTGCTGGATAAAGGCTCAGACCCTTAATCAACTGAGCCACCAGGTGTCTCATTTTTTTTTTTTTTAAGATTTTATTTATTTATTAATGAAAGAGAGAGAGAGAGCAAACAGGGGGAGGAGAAGGGGTGGGGAGAAAGAATCTCAAACAGACCCTACACTGAGCATGGAGCCCAATGAGGGGCTGGATCTTATGGCCCTGAGAACATGACATGAGCCAAAATCCAGTTAGCTGCTTAACTGACTGAGCCACCTAGGTGACCCCCCTTCCCCACGAAAACATTTTGTAAGCCAAAATGGCATAAAGCAAAGAAGCAATTACCATTTATTTATATGGAGACATTGTGAACATTCCCAAACCCCAATATCAACTCCCATAGACTTTTCTGATCCCATAGGACCTAGTGGCTGCACAAAATAAATCGAGGTGAAGCTCATAGGCATAGTTCAGAAGTCTGGCAGCCTGAAACTGAGATGCTGAGCATGGTCCTGGGGAAGGATGTGGGGTGAGGCGGGGGTCTCTCGCTGCTTGGGGTGCATGTTGCCTCCATCCTGGCTCCAACAACTGTGGAAGGCTGTTGTGGCTTTTTTGTCTTTTTTTCAGTTAGTGAAAACAGGAACCAGTATAGGTCTTTGACAAAAGCGAAGTGGTGAAACATGAACTTTCGAAAATTGGATGATACCTCAAGCTGGAATTCACCAACTGAGTGAATATATGTCTCTGTGTCGAGACCACTACTTTTGTTCATACTTAGTTCATACTTAGTTCATCCACGCCAGTGCAGAGAGATCCATCCAAGCAGAATCGAATGACTCTTATTTTAGCCAGTGTGCTGGTGATATCATATAAATTCATTATTTAAGCTCATATGAAGATTAATGGAAAATGTTGTTTGTTGCCTATGATATTATTACAGTTAGTATTATTATACAGTCTTTCCCTGAAATCCTGGTATGGCTCTTTTGTCTATTTATATCTGCAAGATATATCTAGCACAGATGTCATTAAATTGTGTCCTTTTTTGTTATTGTTGTTACTGTAAGGTTAGATCACACACAGTTACTATTATTTAGACATAGAATGAAAAGAGCTTTGTCACTGTTCTTATGAACTACCTTCTTTTCAATACTTTCTCCTTGAATATTTATTTGTATTCCAGGTTTGGGGATTTGTTTCACGTGGCTACCCTTGTTCATGGGCAGCCTTGTGTTTCAAAACCTCAAGTAAACATGCGCAAATGCATTGTTTTTTAAGATGTATTTTTACACATTAAGTAGCTCAGAAAAGGCCAAGGTTCTTATAAAGCAAGGTGTCAGGTCTCTGGATTAATGAATCCTATGAGTGCTTAGAAGAACACCTGTAGATCAAAATTTTGGTCAGAAAAAAAGTGGGGAAGGAAGCCAGAGAATTTCCCTTTATAAATAAAAAGGCGAGTTCAAACTCAAAAAGTTAACTGCCTGAAAAAGCACTCCGAAAAATGTGTGATTTTTCTGCTTTCAGAAATCACAGGATACACCTACAGAGCCTTTGTGGTCTCATCTAGTTCCCACATCACCTCTGTGAGCTGTTCTCAGATGATCAACAATCACAGCTAATATTTACTATGTGCTCTTTCTTGATATCAAGCGACTGGTGCTCAGCAGACACCGGTTTCCTCCCTTCCTTCCTGCCTGCTTTGAGGAGAATAACAGAGGAGATCACCAAAGCTTCCCAGACTGGAGTGATTTTCTAAAATAACCAAAGAAGTAAGATCACGATTAGAGCAGAGGGGAGGACATGTTTAAAGAGAGGAGGGCATGTGGGGCGCCTGGGTGGCTCAGTGGGTTAAAGCCTCTGCCTTCGGCTCAGGTCATGATCCCAGGGTCCTGGGATGGAGCCCCACATGGGGGTCTCTGCTCGGCAGGGAGCCTGCTTCCTCCACTTTCTCTGCCTGCCTCTCTGCCCACTTGTGATCTCTGTCAAATAAATAAATAAAATCTTAAAAAAAAAAAAAAGAGGAGGGCATGTTTACTGTAGGAGAGGAGACCTGATCATCCAGGGAGGGTTTTAAGAGCAATTCTTTGAGTATCCACTTCTCCTTGGCCTTCTGCCAGCAGCCACAGAGCATTTGAAATAATTTCTGAGCTTTGTTTTCAGCTGATGGTCCTTTCCATCGGTGGTAAGTCAGATATTGGCCCTAAGCCTGGCCCACACCACCCAACAGACCGTGAGCACCCAAGAAGGAAAGGCCCTCCTTCCTCTCAGAGATCTTCCCTCCTTCAGAAATTCCCAGGTGGAGGTTCTGGGGAGAGTCTGGGTGGACCCATGGGAGAGTCTGAGCCCTTCTCAGTGAGCTGGAACTAAGGTGGTCGCTAGGAGCTGCTTTTCCCCACTGGATCAGTCTGCTCTGGCTGCCGAAACAAAATACCACAGACACAGTGGCTTAAACCACAGAAATGTATTTCCTCACAGTTTTAGATGCTGGGAGTCCAGGATCAAGGGGTCAGCAGAGTTGGTTTTCTCTGAGGTCCCCCTTTCACTGCCTCTTCACGTGGTCTTTTCTCTGTGCACACACATCTCTAGAGTCTGTGTGTGTCCAAATCTCCCTTTCTTATAAGGATGCAAGGGCACCAGTCAGATGAAATTACAGCCCACCATAATGGCCCCATTCTAACTTAATGGCCTCTTTAAAGACTCTGTCTCCAAATACAGTCCCATTCTGAAGTTCTGGGGGTTAGGGCTTCGACATGTGAATTTTGGAAAGGACATGATTCAGACCATAACATCTGCTAACTCTTTTTTTTTCTTTTCTTTTTAAAGAAGAATTCAATTCACCTGCACCAATAGGGTCTTTTGTTGGGAAAAAACTCAACAAACAATAGCCAAATGTCAGAAATCAGAAGAATTAGGTTGGAAGCCAGACCTCACCATTAACCAGCAACACCCTGAGAGGAAGTTGTGGGGAGTCTGTCACAACCTTTAGGTATCGCCCTTCCCTGACGTGGGGCACCTGACCCCGGGGGTTTAGAGACTGGCCACTGCAGGTGGACTGTCTGGTCCAAGCCCCAGTATCGCTGTCACCAGCTCATTCACCCTGAATGACTTCCTTCCCACCTCTATATCTCAGTTTTCTTTTGGGAAAAATGTGAAAAAAGATTGTGCCTCCTTATTGGGCTTGGTGAGCTGATTGAAGAAGTCAGCTCCCCCCAGAGCCGTCTCCTAGTGAGCAGTCAGCATGGATGTGTACCATTATATTCTGTTTGTGTCATTACCCTCTTCCTATCTCCCTTCCAGACCTTTCCCTCACATTAGCACCCATCCAAGGCTCTCTTGGTTTTCTTTGAAAGTGGGGTGTCTGTTCAGGAATGGTTGCCTCAGAGGTAAGAGTAGGGGAGATCACCCAGCTCAGTGACCCTGGACTCACAAGGTAGGCAGTACACTTCCGTGGAAGGTGTCTGTCTCCCTGGACCCTGCTGTGGAGTAGCATGGGAGCACAAGCTGGGGAGGAAGAATGTGCTGCCACCCCTTCATTAGCTCCCTGGGGAAATGGCTCCAAATACACATGCTATTGGGGGGCCCCCTAGCACCGTCTTTTCATACTGATCTGAAGACGAGCAAAGACCGACCAGATGAGCAAAACCAAGGCCACCTAGTCAGAGGTTGCGAGAGCAAGGGAGTGAACCCCAGTCACTTGCTTTTTAACAAAGCCTCAGAGGCAGGCAGAGGAATGGGAGAGCTTAGTGTGGACATGGGAGGCTACAGGTGTGCCCTGATGGGAGCCTGGGGAAGCGGGAGGCGGGCTAACTAGAAGTGGGGTGTCTTTGTGACTGGGTGGGGGGACATATTTGGCTCTCTCTGGTTGGTCCTAAGTTGGAAGCAGGGATAAAAATTAGGGAAGCTGCTAATCATTAATAAAGTCCTGGCTGTTTGGGGCCAGTTATTACAGAGGTTGTTGTCTGGCTACCTGGATGGTCACAAGAGACACCTGTTACTGTGGGCGAGGCCTTGGTTTCCTGGCAGGTTGCTATAGGCTGTGGATCAGAGTTTGATTTTTATACATGGGTTGACCATATGTGTTCATATATTCAGTTTCCCACCAAGGGTAGCATGTTGCCCTCAGGGATTTGCCATAAGTCGGGCTCTTCGAAAGGATGAGACCCATTGTTTCCCTGCTTTTGTTAGGCGCCCATCCTGCCACCACCCCACCCATGCTTCCAGCAGGATTTTTGTAGGGAGTGGTGGCAGCTGGTTCTGATTTCATCACAGCAGTTGTGGAACAAATGTGATTCTTAGCTCCAGGGTTTTCTTTCAGAGCTGAAGCCAAAGGAACCTTTAGGGCTGGAGGAAAACAGGTATTTCCATATTACAATTTCCAAAGAAAAAGACTCTAGGAATGAACCATGAGTAGAGGTAAGATATATAGAAGGGGACTTCTTATATGCCTTTTGTTGCCATGAGTTCTTGATAGGCAAATATACCACTGAGAAGGAATATGAATTTGGAGACTGGGAGATTCTGTCTGGCGGCATGATCCTGAATAAATTACTCATCTTTCTGAGTTCTCATAAATAAATTAAAGGCGATAAAACTTGCCCTCATTGATTTTGCAGATTTGCAACTCTCCCGGCGGTTTTATGTCTGCAAGAAGAATTCTAAGCCACTTGCTATGGTAGTAGTGTCTTCACTGTGCACATTTGTCCTCTGCCAGGCTTCCCGCTCTGTAGAGCTCCTATCAGACCCCACTGTGCAGGCAAGGGTGGGCATCTCAGGTGTCCTCTTAACCTGTCGCATGTGCTGCTCCTAATTTTAATCATGCAAGGCTCCTTATTGAGTGTGAAGTGAATTTTTACCCTTGGAATGGAATGAAGGTCCTCCAAATCTGGTCCCGGACTTTGTCCTTAGTCCTCTGAATAAGCCCTCAGTCCTCCAGACTGGATCTGCTCATTGTCTCCTGAAGCTCCCAGGTTTTGCCCCAGCCTGGCTCTTCCCATTTTCCATTGCCTGCAATCTGGACCTCTCCTCGTCTCTATCCACCTCACCCAGAGTCCTGCTTTCTTCTAGTTTTCAACCTTGAAAGGCTAGGTTTGAGTCTCAGCTCTTCCATGAAGCTTTCTCTCACTGACTCCATGACCCTTTCTATTCTGAACAATCCCCAACCCTGCTGGAGACACCCAACTTTCTTCCTCATTTGGCAGGTAAGTAAAACCACATGATGTTTCTGGTTATTATTACCAAGTTATATTGTATTCTGCTTCTTCCGTTGGGTGAGAGGCTTCTGCATGTCAGCACCTGTGTTTTACCACCTGGTAAGCTCACTACTTAGGATATGCGTCGTGTGTTTCAATGTGCAGTGAAGATCGGTAGAGTAGAATGATACAATGATGTGCTGCATCGATCAATCTGTTAAACATATTAGAAAGCCACAGAAACTAGTTGCCTGAAAGCGTATTAGATTTGGAAGGAGAGGGGTTGATTATAGTTGTAGCTACTGTAATTTGGGAGAAAAGAAGCTTGTAAAAATTTTTCTCAAAAGAAGTGCAATGGGAGTCTCTGTTGCTCTGTGTAGGATTACAAGTCGTAGAACACAACAAGGCCAAGCCCCACTCATTGCTGTTGGGAATGTGCTGTGAAAGAGCCAGACAGGTGTGTAGGAATGATGGGGGTGGGGGACATGCAAGAGCAAGGAAGCCCTGCTGAGCAGAAATGAGGAATCCAATAGGGAAGCTGAAGACATGACTGCGGTTCTGGGCAGAATGGGGGATGGGAAGCAAGACTGAATAATGGGGGGGCATAGCCCATCAGCTGGCTCAAACCCAGCAACAGTGAGCTCGGGAATGAGCATTATTGGGAAGCCCAGGCAGACAGGCAGGCTGTCACAATTGTGGAGCCTGCCAGCAGTGGCCTTCTAATTCAGGGACTCAGTGACTGGGTTTTAGGTCCTAGAGGGGACCTAGCAAGACAAGGCAGGCCCTGTCCTAGAGAGCTGGCAGTTCTATTCAAGCTCAGCCATGGAGAATAAGATGGGGACATTCCAAATCAAGGGCAGGGCCAATCTTGTCTCAAGAATAAGGAAAAAGCCCAGAATCTCCTGGCCCAAGTTAAAATTTGGCTCTTGAGGATGTCAGTGAGGATGACTCTGTAGATAGAAAAGATGTGGAACTTGTAATCCTGCATGACTGTGATGTAAGGAACCAAGGACCGGAGAAGCAAAGTGACTTTGATATCCACAATCACATTCCTCATTGGCCACAGACCTAGGCTTAAAGTCCAGTTCTTATGATTCCACCAGGCAGGGCAGAGATATAACTTACCAGGGTCCGCTCCTCTTCACGGAGGCCCTTGGTGTCTATGGTGGTGCCTTGAGGACAGTTATAGGAGTGCGCCCTGTGGATAAGCATTTTTCTGTTGATTATTGAAGGGTTCTGGTACAAGATTTTGACCAAAAATTCTGCATCTAAAAGACAGCGTGATGATTGAGGTTGACAATGACAATGACCATTCCCATGTCTATTCCTCTCTGGGGGCAGGAGAGAGAAGAATAAATGCATGGAGTTTGCACAGCAATGGCACAAAAATCCATCTGAACAGGAGAAATTCTCCACAAAGGGTGACAACACAATATGCAGGGGGAGAACAGATGCCTTGGGCAAAGAATTTCATAAGGAGTTGTAGCATCTCAGATTCTCGGCAAGTTGCAGCAGCTGTCTCCACGGTGATACGCTTTTTAGGAAATTCATATGATATACTGGGCCTCTTCAGGGTCCACTCTATATACTTTCAATGCTAGTGGCCAACCTAAAGTAGCAGAAGGAAACCTATTTAAGCTAACTTAAATAATAGAGGGGTGTGTTATATTTTTAGAACCCCAGCACAGAAAATTCAGAGCATCTCAGCAGAATCAGAAATTCAGGAGCCCAGGCTGTTCCCTCTCTGTCTTGCAAGGGCTTTTGGAGCCTTGCAGGGACTCTGTGGTTCCCTCTGGTTCTCTCTTACCTCTCTCGATCACTTTCTTCTACTCACCTACGTGCCAACATGACTGGCAGGCCAATCACACAACATCACACTCAAACTCCATTTTCTGAGAATTCTTCAGTCAGATTTTTTAAGAGGCAGACACTGGTGGATTCAGCTCAGTGTCCAGAATAATTCTCCATGAGTCAGATGTGTACCCCTAGTTCCAATCAATTCTGATGAGGGAGGTGATGCAACAGGTGATGAGGAATGAGTAAAGCCATAGTGGGAGGCAAAGGTTGGCATCTCTACAGTAGACTTTCAGAGACAGTGTTCCTGAGATTTGGAGGATCCCCAGGCTGCAGCACATAGCCACTTACCACTGTTTCTGCTTGAGAAGATCTAATGTGTCTACTACCATTTCAGTGGTCACAGTCCCTCAGTAATCCTAAGATCCCAGAACCTTGCTGGATGTGCAGTCTTCCAGCTTAACAACAGAAACAGTATTTCTACAAATGGAGTCCAGCTGACATTGGGAGCCAATAACATTGGCCAAAGAAGAACTCATAGCGTGCATTTATTTGACCTTGCATTTGACACGAATATTCTTATAGTGGTTGTGAGAGTGGGTTCTGGAGTTGTACTCTGAAATTCACATCCTGGCCCCTCTACCCAATAACCATATGGCCCCAAGCAGGTTACTTAGCCTCTTTAGGTCTGTTTCTCCATCTGTGAAAAGTGCATAATAAAACCACTTTGTGGACAATAAAACATATCCCAGAGCTGGTGAGGAATATGCTCTAAAAATAGTTTTGATCCCTAGAAAGTACTGGGTAAATGTCACCTGTAACTGCTGTCATTTTGTTAATATCCCTGTCATGTCTTATGGACCCAAATGAATTCAGGACTCTGCATCAATGGCTTCCCCACATTCCTTACAGCTCTTGCCCTAATGTCTTCCCCAGACCCTTGCCTGCACTAAGTGTTAACAAGTACTTGGGTTCATCAACTGTGGCTCTGAGTCGAAAAAGTTCTCATAATCAAAGTTGGAAAAGGATGCACAAAGAATAAAACTTTGACCTGATTTTGAGCAATTTGCTGACTCCTGAGAATACATCTTTCAAACTTTCCTTTTGGATGGTTTGAGTACGTGCTCCTCTCTTGAAATAAAGTGAAGAGCCCAGAAGATTTCTCCAGCTTCTTTGATTCATGTCGATGCTGTCTAAAGTTGTTGTCTTCTATACAGAAAAAGGTGTAATGGATTCCTTGCGATTTCTGCTAGATCACAGAGCTGGAAAACCACACCAGAAGCTTTAAGGTTCACTCTTCCTTGTTCTTTAATTCTGCAGGAGCCAAGTTGCCCTGAAAGATCATGAACTTGTCTTCTGAGCACTGCAACATATCAGATTGGCTGAGGCTGGAAGCAAAGGTGAAGGCCTCTGTGTACACAGTTGCCTTCTTCTTTGCCACATCTGTCACTGTCATCATCGTCACAATAGTGTCACAGAATTTGAAGCTGAAGAAAGAGGCCCGATACATCTTCCTGTGTCACCATCTGCTGTGCATCTCCTCCTACTGTGGCCTGGGGGTGGTATTCCAAGGGATGCGGGCTCTGCTGGCCAATAGTCCAGTGCTGATGTGCTGGGTGGTATTTGGGGTCCAGCTAAGTGTTGGAGAAGGGATCCTCTTCACCCTGGCCTTGATGGCTGTCAACACTTACCTGGCCATTTGCTGGCCTTTGAAATCTCTGTCCTTTGTAGATTCAGTTAAGTATAGGGTTCTGGCTGGGTCTTGGACAATCATTATATTCAAGAATGTTTGCTTATTCCTCATAGAGGGCACTAGCCCCACTCAGGGTGCTGTTTTTAAATCTGAACCCCTTTGCCCTGTGATCTTGAATGGCTCTGCTGCCAGAGCCATTGGCATGGTTTTCCTTTTCCTTCTTCTGTCCATCATTCTTGTAAGTTACTCTCTGATCTACCAAGAAGGGAGACGGGCTGGCCATTTTAATAGATCGAATATCAAAGCAAGGAAAACAGTCCTTATTCATTTAGTGCAGATGGGTTTACATGTGATACCAACCCTGATATTCATAGGTTTGGGAAAGATGTGTGGGTTGTTTTTCTTTGTTTTAAATCTGGTGCTTTTTGGAGTCTTTGCGTTTGCCCAATGTCTTAACCCTCTGATCTATGGGCTCTGGAATAAAGAGCTGCAAAGCAGATTGTACCGTTGGATGTGCTGTCAGTTGTGGTGTGGTCACATGATAACCAACAGAGAGACAGTTTAACCTGAAATTCAGCCATACTGAATCAATAACTCTAGCCCTAATGGATCATTAGCTACGCTTGAGGACTTACCTTTTACTCAACCATATGAGTAAGTCAGAGTTATTCATCTGGCTTGCAAATTTTGCTGCTGTGTACATGGAATTGGCCTCTGTGAAATCACTTTATGTCTTTAATTTTAAACCCAGATCAACATTTTTGGCAGCATGTCCTGCTGTGTCTCAGTAATGAGGCAGTTTTTGAGAATGCACTAATTTTTAAAAACTGAGAAACAGTCCATGGCTGATAGGAAGAGAAGATGTTTGGCTGTTCCTTTATTATTAATTAGGCATAGGCTTGGCTACATGTAATAACAAAACAGAAACAAAGTAATAATGACTTTTTCGAGGTTTGAGATTGTTTGTTTGTTTGTTTCTGATGTAAAAGGAATCTGGAGGTAAACAATCCAGTCTTATACAGCAGCTTTGTAGGCAACAGGTTCATTCTCTTCTATTCTGCCATGATTACTATACTGCCTCACGACCCAAGATGACTGTTAATGCTCCTATCATCACATTCATACTCCAGCCCAGCCAACAGAAAGGAGAAGGGGCAAAGGAGGGTTTTTACCCTCCTTCTTTTTTTTTTTTTAATAAACATATTTATACCCTCCTTCTAAAGACTCCTTTTAGAAATTACACAAAACACTTTTTCTTATATTTAACTGACCAAAACTTAGTCATATGGTTATGTGTGGCTTTAAGGGAGAGTGGGAATAAATTTTAGCTGGGTAGTAGTGTCCCTAGCTAAAAATTGGGGTTCTTGATACTAAGAAAGGAAGAACAGACATGAGGAGGCAAACTTATTTCAGGGACCATTTTCCTCTCAACCAAAAAAAGTATAAAGAAAGACAATGGCTGGGTTATAATAAAAAAATATACTCTGCCTCTTTCAATGTGGTACTTGGAGTTAACTTTTCAAAGTCCCAGAACACTTTAATTGTATTTTGTTAACAGTTCTTAAAGAAAATGGCATTAAGAAGAACATTGAATTGGTTTAAACATGGGAATTAACTCATGATTTAAATCTAAACCATTTTGAAGCAGTAGTACAAAATAAAGTCCTTCATGGGAGTTTACATATGAGATTTCTTTAGATGAAACATCCACTTCTAAGTAAGTCAGGATTCAGTTCTAGAAACAGGAATCATTACTCTAGGTACTTTAGACACATGGGATTTAATATGGGACTTAGATACTTACAAAGACACCAGCAGGGCTGGAGGACTGGAAATCAGGAGCCACCACTTGTTGGTGTCAAAATCCTACTGCAGCAGGGATCTGGTGGTCTAGCAGCTGTTTCCACCATTGCTGTCCATGCCTCTGACTCCTCTTAATGTAAATTTGCAAAAGAAAGAGCAACTGGAAGATGGCCTCCACTTCCTTTCATCTTTCAAATCTCAAGTGATTGCCTCTAACTGGTGGAACCCATCTGGCATTAAGACCCTACAAGCAAAGAAGTCTGGGAAATATAGTTCCTAGTTTCACAGGAACAGGAAGTTATCCCAAAGTGAAGGTGAAATGAGGACTGAAAGAGCCAATCCATGGGATCCACCATTATGATATTTGGTTTTATTTACAGGTGATAACAACAACAGAAGCAAAATAGTTGCTCAACACATTCACAGCTTTTATGCTCCTGACACTATGCAGGCCATTTTACATATATAAAATCAAATCCTCACAACAGGTATATAATATAGTTATTATTATTCCTGATTTAGAAATGAGAAAAACTGAGGCTTAGAAAGGCTGTACAGGAGCTTAGGAGGACAGGAACTTCCCTTTCACATTTTCCATTTACATGACATGGTCAAAGGTGTTCATTTTATCACCCTTGAGAGCTGGACCAAATTTCATAGGAAATTTGGTCTTCAGTTTTCCACTTTGCTTTGGGTATAGACACCTGTCTTGTGGAAAAGAGCCTCTTTTGCTTTGACCCATTGCTTTGATTATACTTTCCCACTCTTAGACCCCCACTTATTTTCAGATTCTAGTGCCTTCCATATCATGTCTAGACTCCATTTTGGCTTCAAGTCCTTCTTGCCCCTTCTCTCTTCCTCCGTCCTCAACTCTGAGATTTCAAAGCATGACCTTCTCTTTTGCAATATGCAAATTTCTCCAAGGCCAGAAAGACTGCCAGGGTTGATTACCTTCGTGTTCTGGCACTCGACACAGTGCCTGTAGATAGCAGGTGTACAAATGATGTAATGGACTCATTGGTCAGTAAGACATGCCCTTTTCACAAATTCCCTCCTCACAAAACCCAAGCTGTCTCTTTGTTTTTATTGAAATATAAAATAATCTGAGTGCCAAGAGTAGGATAAAAACTCAAAAAATTTACCAAAATTAATTCAATTATAAGCCCTAGGTCTAAAATACACAATTTAATTTATCCTTAAAGCTTTCCTTTTTTCCCCTTTTTTTCGGGTGAGGTGTTAAATTTTTTTATTGAAGCATAATTAACATACAATGTTATATTATTTTTAAATGTACAGTTCATTGACTTGACAATTTTATGCATTACTCAATGACTCAATGCTCACCATGATAAGTATAGTTACCATCTGTCACTATACAACAATATTAAAATATTATTGACTATATTCCTTATGCTGTACTTTTCATCTCTGTGTCTTATTTATTTTATAAATGGAAGTTCGTACCTTTTAATCCCCTTCACCTGTTTCACTCATTCCTCCTACCAACCTCCCTCTGGCAACCCCCAGTTTGTTCTCTGTATTTAAGAGTCTATTTGTTTTGATTTTTAGATTCCACATATAAATGAAATCATATTAATCTTAAAACTTTTAAAACTGTTTTCTTATGTAACATTGATTGTTAGAATGGCAATTTTATATCTTCAAATGCAAATTGTTATTTTTAAAATTAAAACAGTTTTTGAATTGGGAATATCCAGTATGAAACTCAAAAGTTAAAAATTACACTTAGGAAGTAGTAACGCCTTCTCCCTCTTTTTTCAGGTCCCCTGTTCTTGTCTAAGAGTCAACAACTGTTATTAGCTTCTTGTGTTTTCCTTAAGAGATGATCTACAAAGAACAAATTATTAAAAATTTATAAGGTCATTTTGGTCTTGATATCCTGGTCTTGGATTGGAAAGTTGTCTCAATTGGTGTTTAGAATGTTTGTTGATATCATAAATGACATCAACAATAATCTTTCTCATGATGTATAAATCCTTTGCACTCATTAGAAAACTTTGAACTTGGACAAGATATGGAAGGAAGAGAGGAAGTGGTGGCTAAAGTCACTTGAAATTTGTTGAGGGTTCTTGTAAGGTGTTTCTTTTGTCTATAGAGATAGTGCAATGATATTGAATTTAAAGTCAGAAAGGGTATAGGTTTGGGGGACATGTTTAGAGAACACACACTTTGCAAATAGCTCTGAAAATACATTACTTAAGGAAAAAAATGTAAATTATTTCAAGATTCCTAAGTTCTTACCAACATTGTATTTTACCATAACAGCAACCGTATTATTACCATGTGAAACTATTCCTGACTTACCCATAGATATACTATATAAACATATATTGGCTAACTAAGAATGAACTTAGGCAAAGTCCCTAAAAGCAAGAACAGAAAAGTGGTTCATAATGCTCATCATAAGAAAATGTTGAAAGAATCCAGGCCATTGTTCAGAAGAAGCTCAAGACTATAAAATCAGCCACATTAATGAATTTTAAACACATTTTTTCCCCTGAAAAGATCATGGGCTGTAGTTTGAACTGCCCTGCTGATGGCCAAGCAAAGATACATAAGCAATGGGGAGAAAACCACACATTTATCCTTGATGGAAGAGGGGAAAGGATGCCAGAGTGTTATGAGCCAAGAGGATGGTGGGATGATCTGACATTGGGGTTTGTTGGAAAAGGCTTGTCTTTAAAGGCTTCTTGCCAAAGGAGAGAGGTCATCAGCCAAAAGAGGCTGGGAAGTACCACTGGCTCAGAGGGTGAAGATGGGATTAGGAGCACCTGGCCAGAGACAAGGATTGCCCAAGGGCCCAGAAGCAGTAACTTTGATTGAGGACTCCGCAAAGCACTATTGAAGAGAAACAATTATTGCTGGGAGACTGTCCCACCCAGAAGATGCAAGCATCGTCCTATATCTGCCTTTGGTAAGGATGATCTCTCCTGCCCCTTATATCTTCTTTCAGCTTCTACCTCTGCTAACCCTGCAGGAGTCACAGGCCACCTGGGGGCTTGAGGGAAGCTGACTAGAAACCTTAATTCCCCCTTGAAATGTAGCAAAACACATCCACAGGTTCCAAGGATTTGGGCATCTTTGTGGTAGTAGTGGGTGTTACTTTGCCTACCACATTTGCTAAAATGAGATTGTTTTTTGGACCTCAAAAAGACCAAAGGACTTTTTATTATTTAAAAATTACTGGGATGCCTGGGTGGCTCAGTGGGTTAAGCCTCTGCCTTCAGCTCAGGTCATAATCTCAGGGTCCTGGGATTGAGCCCTGAATCAGGCTTTCTTCTCGGCAGGGAGCCTGCTTCCCCCTCTTTCTCTGCCTGCCTCTCTGCCTACTTGTGATCTCTCTCTCTCTGTCAAATAAATAAATAAATCTAAAAAAAAAAAAAAA
>PISX010019743.1:0-37398 GCA_004024625.1 Mellivora capensis
AGACTTCTTTCTTTCTCCTCCCCTTCAGGGATTCCAATAATTCTGATGTTGGAACATTCATGGCATCATTTATTTCCCTAATTCTGTTTTTGTGGCTTCTAAGCTGTTTGTTCCAGGCTTCCTCCTGATCCTTTCTCTCTATCTGTTTGTCCTCCAGATCACTAATTCTATCTTCTGTCTCAGTTACCCTAGCTTTTAGGGTATTTATATTATATTAGGTTGGAACTCATTGAGAGTATTGTGAACATCATCCATGGTGGGTTTCAGTTCTGCCCTAATCAATTCCATTTGGTCATCCATGGCTTTCTCCAACCTAGCTATTGCGTGGATAATTGTTAGCCTGAATTCCCTTTCCAACATATTGTCTATGTCGGTAGCCATTAGCTCTTTTGCAGAAGGCCCATCCTCTGAATTTTTCTTCTGTTGGGCATTCCTCCTAGTCATTTTGGTGAGAGATGGCTGAACAGATGTAGCTGGATGTATCGACCGTGGTCCAATCAAGGTGCACCCAGGAACGCTTCTGCCCACTAGTGTCTTTTGACCCTGTAGAGATCCATAAGTATATAATTCTAATCTCAGGCTGATTTCATGGGTGATCAGAGTTCCTTGGTAGGTAATCAGCTCACTTTAGGGTACAAGTTGAAACGGCACTCCTCCTATTTCCCCACCATCTTGTCCTCTAAATTCATTTTCTAATTAAAATTCCAACAAGGCCTTTACAAAACTTGATAATATTTCCAAAATTTATAGGGAAAAGCAGAAGACTAAGTATAACCAATTTAATTCTTTATTTTTTAAGAGTTATCTTATTTATTTGACAGAGAGATGAAAGTGATTGAGGGAACACAAACAGGGGAAGTGGGAGAGGAAGAAGCAGGCTTCCTTCCTTGCAGGGAGCCTGATGAGGAGCTCCATCCCAGGACCCTGGGGTCATGACCTGAGGCGAAGGTGGACGTTTAACAACTGAGCCGTCCAGTTGCCCCTAACCAATTTTATTCTAAAAACAAAACAAAACAAAACAAAAAAAACCACACTCTAATTGTAAGAACATTCTCCTATTAGATATCAGTGTTTGTAAATAACTAGTGCATTTAAGGTACTGAGGTACTAGCATGGGAATAGATAAACCAACAATGGAAGGCATTATTAGAAACCCTCCCCAAATATTTACACATATCTAATAGCTTGTCTATGATAAGGAATTAGGATAACATAGGAATTGCATATGAGTGGGGAAAAATAATACATGGACAATTTATTATACTTACATCAAGAGACTGATTCTTAGATTACAGAGACACACTTAAAATCTCAGGTGCAGATGGAAAATACATCTAAATTTGAAAAATAATATGAAATCTTCTATATAACTTCAAGGTAGAAATGTGTGGTGACACAATATCTGGGTCAAATCGTACAATTATTTTGATACCTTTAATTAAATGATGATATAACAGTCAGATACTATGTATAACAAACCGCTATAAAATTAATGACTTAAAATAACAACCAATTTATTTTTGTGCATGAGAAAGTCAGAAAATTCTAATCTGGGCTGGTTTGGTTGATTTTGATTGGACTTGTTCAGCATCTATTATGAACTGGTGACCATGCTAGTGTTTCACTGGTTTAGAATGGCCTTGGTGGAAAAGACTGGGCTTTGCCCCATATGGTTTCTCATCCTTCTATAGACTCCCATGAACTTGTATTCATGGCAGAGGTAGGTTCCAACATCTCTTGAGATTTATTGCTATAGACCAAAGCAAGTCATGAAGACAGATAAGATTCAAAGAGTAAGAAAACAGATTCTACCTCATGACCTGTGGGGAAGAAATGCAGAATGCATTTTTGCATTGCAAAATGCAGAATTTACCATTTTTGCAATCAATCTAACTACAGAAATTAATATTTCCTTTGTTTAATTTCTTTTAATTGGAAGTAAATATAACAGTAAAAATGTTTCTCAGAAGACAATTTTTATCTTTTCAATATTAGGTAGTAATGTCATATTCTCTATCATTCATATGCACTTATATTAAAAGAAAAAGCAAGACAATCTTCTTATCCAAAAACCTTCACTGTATCATCATACTTTCTCACTCTAATGTCCTTCTTGCTTTTGAGGGATTTAATGAAGAAAAAATTACATTTCTAGTTATAAACTACCAAATTCACTCTTGGTGTAGCATGTGAAATACAGATCAATCACAACCTATGTTTTCTTTTTTTTTTATTTTTAATTTTTATTTATTTATTTATTTGACAGAGAGAGACCACAGTAGACAGAGAGGCAGGCATAGAGAGAGAGAGGGAAGCAGGCTCCCTGCTGAGCAGAGAGCCTGATGCGGGACTCGATCCCAGGACCCTGAGATCATGACCTGAGCCGAAGGCAGCGGCTTAACCCACTGAGCCACCCAGGCGCCCCACAACCTATGTTTTCTAAGGAGCATTTGGTAATATATGCTTTTAAAAACATATACAAATGTACAATTTAGGAAAATACATTCAAGCTTCTGTTTGGAAGATGTATGTCAGTAAGCATTTACTTGCTGCCAACAGAAGATTTTGAAAGAAAATTAACCTTTAGGGCAAATATTTCATGCTATTGCCAACCCAACAAATTTTAATAATGCAATAAATAAATAAAACTTTAAAAAATCTTATGAAACTTATAAAAATGTTTATAATAGACACTCATAAGGCTATTATGTGTTCATTAAATTTCATTATACTTTACTCTAAATGACTTTTGGAGAAGTTAAAAACATGGTTTATCTTCTGATAGACTTTTCTCTCTCTCTGTCTTTTTTTTTTTTTTATAGTTTTACTATGTCCTTAAGTTACTTAAGTAGAATTAGTTTAGGCAGTTAATGATTTTCAGTGGAATAGAAAAGGAAGAAAACAACTTTTTTAGATATTGTTTATAGTCAGAGATACTCAAAGAATAAATGTTTCTGATTATTTACTTCAAATAGGCCAGACATCCAATTCTCTTTTGGCTTTTATAAATCGTGCTACAAATTGATACTAAAAGTATGTAAAATTCAATGTCTCCTAATAATTTATGGTTATTATTACTAAAAATCTACATCAGAAAATTCCTAAAAGTATTTTTAGACCAACAATGTAATAACAGATTTTCAAAATAGTTAATCTTTAAATAAATTCTAATTTTTGTCCATTAAGGAATTGAAATTTTGGAATTTTTATAAATATATGTGCTAAAATTAGGATACAAAGCTCTAAAAATTATACTCTAAAAGCAGCTATATGTTTGGAAAACATGAAATAAAGTTTTCGTGATATAAACAATTATGTAGGGTAAGAGGTCTGCAATTATGGGCCAAATGTGTATAAATATTTGAACAGGCTGAAATCTCTCACAAATTTGATTGCTTTGATAAAACATGGCAAAAGGTAAAATGCTGAACAACTTTTAATTAATTATAACTTATAAGGGGCTTTTATTAACATTATTGCATTTTTTTAAATCCATGAAATCAGCTTTTGAAAAAGAGCAAACCCAAATATAGAGGTTTTTTGTAATTATTTGTTTATTTTTTTATTTTAGCTTTTCAGTTGATGTAAAGTTTATATGTGGAAAACTGTACACCCTAAGTGTATAGTTTGATTAGTATAAAGAAATGAATATACTCATGAAACCACTGTGTCAATCAAGATATGGCATATTTCCATCAAAGCAAAAAGGCCTATTTTGTGCTTTCCAGTCGGTTTCCGTTTCTCTAAGGCAATCATTGCTCTGATTTTTAATACCATTATTTTGACTTATTATTGACCTTTATACAAATGGAATCATATTTTTTCAAAGCATGAATTAGGGACACCTAGGTGACTCAGTCTGTTAAGCATCTGCTTTTAGCTCAGGTCATTAAACTATTGTATTGACATACAATATTATATTAGTTTCAGGTGTACAGTGATTTGTCATTTCTATGCATTGCCAAATGGTCATTACAGTAAGTTTAGTTACCATCTATTACCTTAGAATGTTAATAAAATATTATTGACTTTATATATATTATTGACTTTATATTCATATTCATATGAATATAATATTATTGTCTTTATTCTTATGTTATACATTACATCTCCATAACTTATTTATTTTATAGCTGGCAGTTTTTACTTCCTAATCCCTTTCACCCATTCCTGCCAAACCCCCAGGACTCTGGCAGAGTCTAGGATTTGTTTGTTTGTTTTTAGTTTTTTGGGTTTTCTTTTCTTTTCTTTTTTATTTTCTTTCTTTCTTTCTTTCTTTCTGGCATTCCACATTTAAGTGAAACAATGCATTTGTCTTTCTCTGATTTATTTCACTCAGGACCCTCTAGGCCCATCTATGTTGTCACAAATGGCAAGATTTCATTCTTTTTATGGCTGAATAATATTCCATTGGATATATATGCCCCATCTCTTCTTTATTCATCCACCCATGGGTGATTAGGTTCTTTTCATATCTCGGCTATTGAAAATAATGCTGCAATGAACATAGGGGTGTATATATCTTTTTGAGTTAGTGTTTTTGTTTTCTTTGGATAGATACATAGTAGTGGAATTGCTAGTTCATATGGTAGTTCTTAATTTTAATTTTATTTTTTTGAGGAACATCCATACTGTTTTCCATAGTGGCTGCACTAATTTGCATTATCCGCAACAGTGCACAAGTGCTCCCTTTTCTCCACATCCTTGTCAACACTTGTTTTGTGTGTGTGTGTGTGTGTGTGTGTGTGTGTTTTAGTCATTCTGACAGGTGTAAGATGACAATCTCATTGCAGTTTCAATTTGTGTATCCCTGATGATTAGTGATGTTGAGCATCTTTTTGTGTGCCTGTTGGCTATCTGTGTATATTTTTGTATTTTTTAAATATCTTATTTATTTATTTGACAAACAGAGAGAAATATAAGCAGGGGGAGCTGGAGAGGGAGAAGCAGGCCTCCTGTTGAGCAGGGAGCCTGATGTGGGGCTTAATCCCAGGATCCTGAAATCATGACCTGAGCCAGAGGCAAACACTGACTGAGCCACCTGTATATTAATACATGTATGGGTATATGTCTGGGATGTCTAATTTGTTCTATTGCTTCATGTCTGCTTGTATGCTAATACCATACTCTTTATTACTATAGCTGCGGAAGATCTATTCTACTACTACTCTTTGGGCCATTTGCAGAGTGAGTTATATCACGTGTAGTTGTTGCTTCAATGTGTGTGTCAGATGAGATGAATTCAGGGTCCTCCTCCTCTGCCATCTTCCCAAATATTCTCAAAAGTGGTGTTTAATTATCAAATAGTTCATAAAAATTTTTGAGTTACATTTTTGAGTGCTGGACCAAACAGTGGGTCACTTTTCTCATGGGACTCTGTTTAACAGGGAAAACAAATTTTAAACAGGAAAATCAGTGTAGTGAGTGGCAAGAAGAAATATAGGAGATCATTATTATAATCTATATTTTGTCCTTTCCTGCTTCAGTACCACCCTATATCTGTTCATTCTAGTAGACTGTTATTCCCCCTTTCTTCCTCCTTCATAAAGCTAGTCAATTTTCTGATGTTTGTTTAATGATCATATTTTTAAGGAAACTTTGCCTGGTTTATCTTCTTTTAAGAAAACTCTCAAGTCTGGATTAGAAATTCCATTTGTTTGACTTTATAGCACTTGTATATCCCATATCAGAGAAATCCACACAATCTATTATTATTGTCTTCTTGCAAATTTATTATTCCTACTAGTCAGTATTCTATTATTTACACCTTAACTATAATATATTTCCATAAAATCTGTATGGGATTGATATATCCATTCCCATGATATCGGCAAACATATTCAGATCCAGTGGGGTTATATATTTGGCAAGATCATGAAATTCAATAAGAAGTAGAGTCAGGATTAAACCCATGTAAATGAAGTTTGACCATTTTGGATAACCACAAATAAGTCACCCTCAACAGAATAATTACTGGCTACTTGATGAGAAAGGCTTTCAGCAATAAAATATTCAATAACTTGGAAACCATTACTCCTAATTGTGCTTTTCTTTCAAGATACCCAAAATTTTCCCATTACTAAACTACACAATTTCTTCTTGTATATTCTTATATGCCATCTCTAAGATAATTTCTTTTATATTAGTTTAGAGCCAGAGGATACAAGAAAGCGCTTGTTAAACAAAGAATTTTCAAAAGTCTTGTAATTTCCCTAACATACATTTCATAGAACTTATAGATTTCCCTTATGGTTTATTTTAATCAAAAGATATAGTTTTAGTACTCCATGAGGAATCACACACAGATAATATTGCAATTTCAAGAGAGAGAAGTTACCCTTATTATGTCTGTTATTTAATCATTGATTATACTCTGATTTTGATTGTTGAAAGGAATTTGGCTATGGAGGGTGAAAGATGTAAAATATAATATGTTGGTTTTATATTTATAATAAGGGATATTTTCCAAGAAGATTTCTGCACAAAAAAAACCCAATTATGCTATGAAGTAATTCATTCTTTGTTACTCTTCTATTTCATACTGGTCAAGAGCATGATGCTCCTTTCCAATTGCTAACAACACCAGCTCTTAAATATAAAACAACTGATGGCATCTATCTGCCCACATATAGTGTATAATATTAAATGTAACCTGTGTCCTATGGACAGCCTATGTTTTACTTCCAAGACAACTTGGAGGCAGGACTCATCATATCACAGAATTTCTTTAAAATAACTCACCCTACAAAGGCAATAATGAGAGATTTCAAAGGGGAAGGGTATGTGGGCTTACACTTCTTCCTCCATGATACACAATTTCCTTAATTCTCTCTTGACATTAATCCATTTTAAGCATCTCTCTAACTGCCCACAAACATGGCATTCCCTGCCTCCCTCTGTACATTCATTGCTTTTTTCACCCTTCCTTGCTCTTTATTTTTCTCTGAGCATTTTCCTGTGTCTCTCTTCCTTTCTTCTATTTTTTTTAAAGTAAGTTAACTTTATTATTCAACTTCTCCCAAATGCACATATTCAGACACCTTGCCCATTCAAGTAAAGAATGCTCTGCATTTCCTGGGTTCACCTACCTTAGAAAGGAATAGAGAATTATAAATATCACTTTCTTCTTTATCAGCATCCTACCATTCAAAGAGATTGCCCCTTTGACAATGGAATCACATGGCCTTTTGAACTCTGAAATAACATTATATTGGCTTCAACTTCACCTGTTTCCAAATAGAGTACTGGTTCCCATATTTTGGGGGGAAATATACTAACTGTCATTCTTAAATAATAAATATTCATGGAGGAAACTCAGCTTGGTGGCAATGAATCACCAAGATGACCAACTATAAAGGAAAGAGTGTGAAAATAAACTTTAAACACTAGTGGATTGAGTGGTGGCCACCCAAAATATATGTACACTGGGAATTTGTGTATGTGATCTGATTTGAGAGAAGTGTCTTTTAGATGTAATTGCAGTAGTGATCTTAGGATGAGATCATCCTGGCTTAATCAGGTGGACCCTTAATCCATTAGAAGAGAAGACAACAGAAAGACATATAGACTGGGAAGTGATGTGAAGACTGAGGCAGGGATTGAAATGGTGTGTTTACAAAATATGCCCAGGCTTGCTGGTAGCCATTAGAAACTAAGACAGAGGTATGGAATGTATTCTTTCTTAGAGCTTCTGGAAGAAATCAACTCTGCCAACACCTTAATTTTGGCTTTCTGGTCTCTGGAACTACAAAAAAATCAAATTCTGTCATTTTAAAACACCGAATTTATTTTATTTTGTTATGAAAGTCCTAGAAAGCTAATACAGATCATCTTTGTCTCAAACTAACAATATTACATAATAGATATTAATCATTCATAATCCCTTATTTTGGTAGGAGTATGGTGTAGAAAATCAGAGACTGAATTTTAAACCATATCAACAAATTAAAACATAAACCCCAATTTTACATTTTATGAGCTTTGTCAATAATTTATATCCTTATTTTTTCATCAAAAGCATGAGATAATAATATTATATTACATATGGTGAGGGGTACATGATTTAATTTTCCTACAACTCTAGCTTTTAATCATTTTATTTTTAAAATTATCTAACTACTCTTAAAAAATATGAACTAGTTCTATAAGGTTTATTATAGAGTAGAGCAGTTCTTTGCCCTATTCCTACTCTATTCCTATAGCCCTAATCTTATTTCCTATTATTTCTTCCATCCTTGCTTTTTAAAGCTGTTCATTTGTTAACTGAATAAGCATAGATAATATGACTTCATTGTTAAATCTTTATGTATCCACTTTGGTTACATACTTGTTTTCTATTATATTGGTTCATGATCTAGCATACTTATTCTCTTCACTTGCCGATATATATCCCCATTCGTTGCAGTTTTATCACGGTTTTGGTTGAATCAAAAGCCTGAGTATTTGTATTGGTCAGGATTCTCCAGAGAGACAGAAAAAAATTGGAGATGATAGATGATAGATCGATTGATAGATTGTTTTTATAAGAAATGTTTCAAGAGATTATGGAAGCTGAGAAGTTGAAAGATCTGTCTGCAAGCTGGCAAGCTAGGGAAGCTGAGGTATAATTCAGTCTGCATCTGAAATTTGAGAACCAGGGGAGTTGAAGTGTTAAGTCCCAACCCTAGTCTGAAAGTCCAAGAAGCTGGAGTGCTGATGTCAGAGGACGGGAGAAGACAGATATCTCATCTGAAGCAGAGAGCAAATTCACCCTTCCACCACATTTTTGCTCTGTTTAGGCCCTCAACAGATTGGGTGATACCCACTTATATTAGTGAGGGGCTATGTTCCTTACTCAGGATACTGACACAAATAATAATCTCTTCTGGAAGCACATGCAAAAACATGCTCAGAAATAATGTTTTACAAACTATTTGGGCATCTCCTAGCCCAGTCAAGTTGATATATAAAATTAGTTGTCATAGTATTTACACTGCTTTAACCATGTAATTGTTTAACATGTAATTGTAATTTAACCATGTAACACTGAACATTGTTGAACCAAGTAATTTACTTTGATTATATTTCATTTATTTTATAATTTTCCACATTTTTCTATCTTTAAGTTCCCATGGTATAGATCACAACCTTTTCCCAAATCTTCACTATAATACTCCTATAACAAACTTTTATTTTCTTATGTTCAACCTTCATTCTCTAGGAAGTTTATAAAAGGATGCATTAGAGGCGTTGTTTGAAAATTTGAGTATCAGAAAACGTACTTATTGTGCCTTTAAAATTAAGTTTAATGTGGACATAGAGGTCCAGTTTAAAAAAATCTTTTTTCCCCACAATTTTGAAGGCTTTACAGTCTTCTTTTTAGATTAAATTTAATTCTTTTCAGTGATTCAAAATTTATTGTTTATGCATCACACCTGGTGCTCCATGTAATATGTGCCCTCCTTAATACCCACCACTGGGCTCACCCAAACCCCCAACCCCTTCCCCTCCAAAATCCTTGGTTTGTTTCTCAGAGTCCACAGTCTCTCATGGTTTGTCTCACCCTCCAATTTCCCCCAACTCACTTCTCTTCATCTCCCAATGTGGTATTCCTTATGCTCCACAAGTAAGTGAAACCATATAATTGACCCTTGCTGCTTAACTTATTTCCCTCAGCATAATCTCTTCCAGTCCTATCCATGTTGATACAAAAGTTGGGTATTCAGCCTTTCTGATGGAGGCATAATACTCCATTGTACTTATGGACCATATCTTCTTGTAAGCTAGTGTCACTATTTTCTGTTTTTATTTTTCCTGTTTATTTTGGGGTCCTGTTTTCCTTGAAGTTTCTTTAAAATCTGGCTATTATTGGCCTCACATGAATAATGAAAAGCAAAACTGAGATTACCAAAAGTTCTGAGGATATAGGTAGTAATTATTGATAGATCACTACATTGACAGAGAAATAAGAAAATGACCTTTTTTGGGGGGAAGACCCCCAAATCATGTCCATCAAGTTTCTTTCTTTGGGACCGAATAAGTTCTTTATTTTTAGCCATTGCCTACTTCTGTTGGTGTACAGAATTCATTTTATTTTGTCCTTAGTTACAATTATTTGGACTATTTTACTATTTCAAAAACTTGTTGACATTTCTCCTCCACTGTTATTCCCCTCTCCTATCAACTTTGTCTTTTCAGTGGATATATTTCTCCCTAAAAAATTGCTACACTTTTAACATCTTAAAATAATAACAATTTATTATCTCACAGTTTCTGTGGGGCAGGAATCTGGACATGGCTTATGTTAGTCATCTACTCAGGGTCTCAAAGGCTAAAATCAAAATGTTAGCTGGGGCTGCAAACTAATCTGAGGCTTGGAATCCTCTTTCAAAATCATTGGTTGTTAACAAAATTAAGTGTATTGCATATGTAAGACTGATGTTCCAGTGTTCTTCCTATCAACGAAGTAAGGCTCTCAGCTCCTAGAAGCATTCTAAAATCCTTGACACATGTACCTACTATAGGCACTTATGATCCAGTTATTTGTTCCTTCAATGTCAGTAGAATTTCTCAAATCTTTCTGATTTTTTTTAAGGGTTCTCTGCTGAGGTCAGGCCATCAAGGATAATCTCCCTTTGAATGAACTCAAAGTTAAGTAATCATGGATCTTAACTTCATCTGCAAAATCTTTCTATCCATGTAATGTGACAATTATAGGAATGATATGCCATCATATCCACAATATTTAAAGGGTGGGAATTTTATGGCATTCATACAGAAGCAGGTAGGAATCTGTAGTGCCATCTTAAAACCTTGCCTTCCATTATCTATATCCCTTATTAGAAAAAAAGGATTTAAAATATACTTTTTTTGAAAAATGACTACACACACACACACACACACACATATGCATCATTTACTGACATATTCTTAAAATTTTAGTAATATTTTTGGATGGGCCAGAGAAAAAAGTGTGAGGAAAATATTTAGAATGACAAATCTTTCAGGACTTAGGTGATCATACATAAAATTAAGTTAACTAGAATCTAGAATCCTGTGCTTGGATAATCTTTCTGTCCTATAGAAAAATGACTCTACCCATATTGTCACATCATCAAGATGAATCCATTAGCAAATTTTAATGTTGGTCTTGCAAGAATATTTTGTCTCTAATTACTGTGCTAGTGAAACAACATACAAAAGACTACATGATAGATTATAGATCATTTTGTAGAATTAGTGCAGTTCTACAGACTAACAATTTATTTACAATAGAGCAAGGTCATTTCTGAACTTATTGCGCCAAGCAATTCTTAACACATTGTTAACTCAGAGATAAAAGCTGTCACTAAATTATGCTATCCTGTGATTTCAAATGACGCATCAATAAACAGGAATTAAAAATTTATATGAACAGAGCCAAAATGTCTATTTGGTAGAACAGTATTTTGATATTAATGTGCCTTTGATTTTCAGAATAGGTTCAAAAAGTACAATGGGGCCAATACTGATGCCAAGAACATCACATGGGAAGTTAGAAATGCAAAAACTAGGACCTCATTTCAGACTTATTTAATAAAAATGTGAATTTTGACAAGATTCCCTAAGTGATTCAAAGGCACATTAAATTGCAAGAGGCACTACTCTGGTTTACAACTCTCACTGTATTATATGAGGGAACTATGTGTCATAAATGATACAATTTGTCTGAGATCCCATAGCTGATTAGATGCAAAGCTGAGAATAGTACCCAGTTCTTTGGACTGCTAACCCTCACTCTTCCAACACTTTTATTGCCCATGTCAAAAAAAGCCTTTAAGTTTTAGAGAACAATGACATCAAACATGAACAGACAATTTAGCTGTTAGACTCTTTATGCAACATGAGTTTATTTCAGAATCCTATTTCTACATGGTAAACTAAACAAGATAACCTCAATACAAAAGAACCTAAAGTTCTCTCACTTTCCTGATTTCTGAAAACAAAGAGTGATAATTTAAGAAGGGCAGGTGAAACAATAGGCTAATTTACTATGAAAATAGCAATAGCAAAACCCAACATGTGTAAAAAAATCAACATTTTTATACTATTCAATGGCAAAACTTCACTTTCTTTCTTCTTTCTTTTTTCTTCCTCCCTTTCTTCCTTCCTTCCTTCCTTTTTCTTTCTTTCTTGTTTCTTTTTTTTTTTTACTATTTCTTTCACTTCCTAACATTTACATAGACTGCATAGTATGAGATCAATAAACTTGTCTTGATGTTGATAACACAATCTCTTCAATGATTTTCTAAATCTTGGGAAAAATAATTTTGCAATTATGGTGAAATGGTTTAGTTTACATTTGAATTTCTTATGCACATTTTATTTATTTATTTATTTATTTATTTATTTATTTAAATTTATTTATTTGTCAGAGAGAGAGGGAGAGAGAGCGCAAGCACAGGCAGAGGCAGAGGGAGAAGCAGGCTCCCTGCCGAGCAAGGAGCCCGATGTGGGACTCGATCCCAGGACGCTGGGATCATGACCTGAGCCGAAGGCAGCCGCTTAACCAACTGAGCCACCCAGGCATCCCTCTTATGCACATTTTAATAATAATTTTTGACCTCTCAATTTAAAATTATAAAAGCAGAATTGATTGCTTTGTACTTGTAATAATAAGTAATCTTCAGGTGGTAAGACCCAGTGTTTTCAAAGGCCTTAAACAGTGAGGCTTGACAGTTTATTAAATCACTTGTTACAAAGGAGTAGAATCAATTTGATCAGTTTCCACTTGTATATGTATCATTTTTCTCTTTTTTTTTTTTTTCATTTTTCTCTTCTTAAAGTGTGTGTATGAGCTCAACATTGCACCTTTCTGCAAGGCTTAAAGGGGAATGATGTAAAGTAGTTTAAAGTAGTTTATCATTTGATGCTAGAAAACTAAGTAAAAAGGTGGTAGCTTTTATTAGATTTTTAGTTAAGTAATAGGAGAAAAGAAGGATCTCTTTTTTTTCCTCAGTCAAAGAATATTTTAATCCAAGAACAGTTCTAGACTGAATTGTTTTCCTGTAGCAACTGTTAATCCAGGGGTTTAAAGACTTTGCTCTTTAAACCAGTCTTGCATATCAAATCATATCCATTTGGCATAATAGGAAGTGACTGTGTGTGTGTGTGTGTGTGTGTGTGTGTGTGTGATTTACAGAGTGACTGTAAAACCAATATAGTAAGATGATATTTCTGCCGTAGTAAATTATTTAATCACATGTAACTTTAAAATGGACTTAACTTTCAAAGTTTACCAGGAATAATTTCATATATCTATACAAACCTCCCAAGATAATAGTGATTCTACCCACTATCTAATATAAGTAACAAATAACGCTGAGAAAAGGTTTTCCTGAAAACAACTTAAGAGTTTTATATAATGCCTCCATTCCACGTGGACTTACTCACTGAGTGGTATAAACTATATTTTTCCATTTTCTGGGATACTTTTATTATTATTTAAACTCCATCCAGCTAAAAACCAAAAAGGAGTCAAGAGACGTGTTATATGTAGATTCTATTGTAGACTTTTTTGTTAGTTTAATAGTGACCTATTCTTTTTCTAGTCCTATTTTTCTTTATTTTGAAATGAGTTTGGGATATTGATTTTGATGATACTCTACTCTGCCTTGCATTTGATTTTTGCTTTTATTGATTCTATTTTCTTCTCTCTCTCTTTTTTGTGTGTATTGTATTTTTGAGGTAAATGCTTTTTAGGTAGCTTAAAAGGAAAGGCCTTTGTTGTTATTCTGGAATGAATAATTTATCTTTTCTTTGGCAATGTCTTAGAGCTCTGAGTTTTTCTTTTGTTAATTTTATTATTTTTTCAAAGACGATATGAGAAAAAAATACATTAAAATTTCCATGTTATTTTAAATTGTTTTATATTCATTTGTTTATATGACAACTCATATTTTTATCTTAATTCTACTGGATCAAAAGTTAGACACAATTTATTTAATAAAGGTTATGAAGAGCATGAGATATATACTATGAAAATGTGATATGGCTGAAGTATTGCCATGCAGAAGAGATACAAATGAATTAGCACAGGGTTTCTTAAACTTGGCATTATAGGGGTTTGTCCACATAATTCTTTCTTGTAGGATTCTGTAGGTTGTTTAGGAGTACCTCTGCCTCTACTCACAAGATACCAGAAGCCATTCTTTCCCTGGCTCTCTCATGACAATTAACAATGCCTATAATGATTGATACTCTCTCTAGAGGGGCAAAACTACCCTTGGATGAGAAGTACTGATTCAGGAAAAAGGGACTGTTTAAAACTAAGAAAATCTGGAAATCATAGTGAAAGGATTTAATAGGATAATTACAACAAAACACTCATTTCAAGATGATTAAACTCAACTTGTAATTGGACAAAATAGAATCTTAATTGATATAATTTTAAGGCAATTTACATCCTTGGTAAGGATAAGTGATTCATGAATAATAGATATTTTTCCTGATTAGTAGAATAAAATGTAATTTCAAGGCATACTGAGGGGTATAATGTTGAGATTTGGAAGCAAAATAGGCAAGACTAATTGTGGGCAGATTCACTTCAGGAATGATGTCTGAAAGTATCATTGACTCGCTTATAAGGGAAGCAACTATAACTGGTGAAAGTTATTGTAAAAATGACAAATTCCCTCATGCTCCCTGGAATTGTTCTAAGAGCATACAGATGAAGTAACATTATTGAAGAAAGCCTACTAAATCTCAGTAAGATCATCAGTAGTCTTTGCTACTGTCAAATACTTTCTCTGTCAAATAAATAAAACAACCCACTTCCTCCCTCTATACCTATAAGAGCTCATTCTGATGGGTGCTCCACTCTGGGTAGGTGTGGCCAAGAAAATGGGGCTTCTTATCCATTAGCTTCCAATCACAGACATCTACCTGAATTGCACAAGCTTCACACTGTGGATGGAATAGACTTCACTAAAAGTGTTCAACTAAGTCACTCAACAGATAAATAGGAAAGCAGCAACCCCCTGAGGGATATGGGAATTTAGTATCCAGAATTGCTGCAATATATTATCTAAAATGTCCAGTTTTAATATGAGATTACTCAAAATAAAAGGAAATAGGAAAGTGTGAGCCATAAACAGAGAAAAAGGCCTACAACATAAACTGCCCATGGAAGGGCTTTGACTTCAAATTTTACAAGACATCTTCAAGGCACCATTGTATGTTCAAAGAATTAGAAGTCCTTAGGCTTAAAGGCTCAAATAAAGGTGTGATGATGATCAACTATCAAATAGAAAATATCAATGAAAAGACATATATTTTTAAAAAATGAAAACTCAAGGGTGCCTTGGTGGCTCAGTTGCTGAGCGTCTGCCTTTGGCTTGGGTCATGGTCTCAGGGTCCTGGGATCGAGCCCCACATCGGGCTCTCTGCTTGGCGGGGAGCCTGCTTCCTCCTCTCTCTCTCTCTGCCTGCCTCTCCGCCTACTTGTGATCTCTGGCTGTTATATGCATAATACATATACAAATATATATACATATATATACATATACATACATATATACATACATATATACACATACATACATACATATACATATATACATCCATACATACATATGTGTATATATATACATATATATTATATATAAGTAGGGTTAATATTCAAAATAAATTCAAATTTATGAATTCCTATATTATAATATACCACATCTACAGAATAAAAGGCAAAATCATATGATCATCTAAAATAGAGAAGTATTTGACAAAATCTTACACCACTTTATGATAAAAACAAAGCAAGACAATGAATAGAAGATAACTTTCTCAACCTAATAAAGAGCATAAATAAAAAAACCCATATTAATATCATATTTAATTTAGAAACAACGAGTGTTTCACCCTCAGATCATGAGCAAGTTAAGAATGCCCACTCTTGCCATTTATACTGGTCATTATATGAGAAGTTCTAGCCAGGGCAATTAGATAAGAAACTAAAATAAAAACACTGAGATAGGAAAGATAAAAATAAAGTTATTTCACAGATTATATGATGTTGTATATCCTTAGGAATACCAAAAATATTTTACAACTAATAAATAAATTCACAAAAAAAATCACTAGATGATTATTACAGCAAGGTGATTATTACCAGCAATATAATGCAATCCTATTTTTAATTACTTTTGTTAGAAGACAATCACCAAAGAAACCACTGAAAAGTTATTTATAAATGAAATGAAAGAGCAAGTGGGAATTCAATATTTTTTCAAACTCTTATTACTAACAAACATATATGTTTAACATAAATGTTACCAGTTAATAAGGAAAACTTGAATAAATCAGTTGCTCAAAGGAGTGAAGCAATTTGCTGAAGAAGAAACACATGTGTTTCTTTCAAACACAAGTGACATTTAAAAAATCTTAAACATAAATAAGCATTTCACCAGTCATATCTGTCACAAATAAGCTCAATCATTCTCAGCATTAGTAAATGTCTTAGGAAAGTTTCTCTGAAAGCACAACTTGAGATTCTAGAATTTCTGTTCTAGTGATTTCTTATGAGAGATCTCTTAAAGAGAGAAGTGAAGGAAGGAGAATAGGACTAGAGAAGAAAGCTAAGAATGCAGTTAATGCAGAGGATGAGAAGACTAGCCTCAGCTCAGTTCTATGAGGAGCTGAGAGCACTAATTGCAGCAGAATCTTTCCTACTATGAGACCTTTTGCCAGTTATTGGTTTCAGGCTCCAACTGCCCACTACCCCAATTGGGATCTATAACCAGTAAAGGGAATTTTGGCAGAACACTAATAATACATTCACTTATAGTAAATGTTTAGGAAACAGTTGTTTTTACTCTTCTAATTAGAGTATACACCAAGACATATTGGAAGAGTATTTTGGCAATACTTCCTAATAAAAAAATATTTATGTACTTTAACCCAGAAGTCTACTTCTGCAAATATAAATCAAATAAATACTGTCCTTGCTCTACCACGGGTGGGGGGGGGGATAAAAAAGGCTGTATGTCAGTGTTTATTGCAGGATGCCGTAGGTAGAATAATAGAACCCCTACACCTAATCCCCAGAACCTATGGGTTCTTAGTTTACATGGCAAAGGAAATTAAAGTAGCAGATCGAATTAAGATTGCTAATCAACTGATCTTAAAACAGAAGCAGCACGCTGCATTATCCAGGTGGTTCCAATGTAATCACAGGGAACCTTTAAAAATGGGAGAGGGCTCAGAAGAGTCAGAGTGTGGCAGTGTGAGAAAGGGTTTGTCTACTATTGTTGGCTTTGAAGATTGACTGTGCCTGAGCCAAGTAATGTTGGCAGCCTCTAAAAGCTGGAAAAGACAAGAAAACTGAGTCTCCTTGAGAGCCTCCAAAAAGGTATGTAGCCCTGCCAACACTTTGTTTTAGCCCAGTGGGATTCATTTCATGCTTCTGACCTCCAAACTGTAAGAAATATGTGCAGTTTTGTAGTAACTTGTTACAACAGCAATAGGAAGTGAATACACAGGATTGCTGAAATTATGTCTGATGAATAAGAATCGTACCACTGACAAGGGGAATGGGAAAAGCAGTGGAAAGATAAATCAATGGTATTTCTAGCAGTTGAACATAAACATTCAGGAGATATTAATGCTACTGTTGTTTTTTTTTTTAATGAAAAACATGGACAAGAATAGTTGCAGGGATTTGTTTGGGAAAGAATTTTGTGAACTATAATAAATTTGAAGTTCCATTGTGATATTTAGATAGGTGAACTGAGCTATCATAATGAAGCTTTGGTTTTAGTACTGGTATGAAAACAATATTTGAAAGGGTTGAACAGTGAATAAGTGAAAAGAAATAAAGCTGCATATGATTATTTTTAGGTTTGCTGTAAAAAGATGGAGAATCTGGTGGTTGTTCAAAGACTAGAAAGAGCTTAATAAGTGAAGAAACCAGTAAAAAGGAAGAATCTTAAGTTTAATGGAAGGATAGGTAATTAATCAAGTTCTCAAAGGAAATGTGTAAGTGATATATGGGGTCTAGAGATTATTACTACTGATTTAATTTCACTTGCTTTTATTAAAGGCATTTGTAAGTAAATGAAAATTCTGTGGAAATTAGTGGGACAATATCGGTAACTGCCTTACCATCTGTGTTGGAATGTATTTGAGAAGTTTCTAATTTAAGTTATTCCAATTTATGTAATAAAATGTTTTTATTCAGTTTCCTCTTGAATACCCATGATGAATTAGATCAAACAAAAAGTCTGTTTTGGTTGGTTGAATGGTTTTTGTCTCTACTATTCTCAGTGTCTTTCAATGTTAAACACTCAGATTAAAGCAACTTGTAAATTTCTTTTTAGAATCAAATGCATTGTAATTAAGATTCCTAGTAGGACTAATCTAATTGTTTTATTAAGATCCATATCAAGCTTCTGGAGTTTTAGGTATAGGACAGAATTAAGTTTTCTACTAGAAATACATATAATTTCCTACTAGAAATTTTATATATATATACATATATATATGCATGTATATTAAATACTACTTATATGTATACATATAAATATATCTATGTACATATATATGTGTGCATAGATACATGTGTATTTATACAAAATTACAAGAAGTATTTTCAGAGGATTTATAGAAGACTTTATGAATTTTTATAGGTTAACAAATATGGTTGAGCATAGTTCAAGAATATGGTTCATTTCTGAATCATGGAATTATCTGGGAGACATTGCAACTAAATGGTTATAAGGATGTCAAGTAATTTAATGAACTTATAAAACACACTATAAGGATAATATACATGTTGACTTAAAATGTGTATAAAAATATTATCTATGAAAAAGTTTGATATAATGCAAAGGCAAATTGGAGCTATCTTTTTTTTTTAAAGATTTTATTTATTTATTTGACAGAGATCACAGGTCAGCAGAGAGGCAGGCAGAGAGAGAAAAAGGGAAACAGGCTCCCTGCTGAGCAGAGAGCCCGATGCGGGGCTCGATCCCAGGACCCCAGGATCAGGACCCCGGGATCAGGACCTGAGCCGAAGACAGAGGCTTTAACCCACTGAGCCACCCAGGCACCCCAAATTGGAGCTATCTTTACAGAAGTATAGCTTAAAGTTTCTTTTCTTCTAAGGCAATGGAAACATGAGAAACATTGTCTCCAACATATATAGATAACAAACCAATACTTCCCTCAATCATAGAAGACTGGATTGTAGAATTAGTAAGAATTGAGTGTCATGATAGACTAAGAAAAACACTATAACATTAGGGCTAAGCATGAGACTAGATTGGTTAGAACATAGTGCTGGAAGTAAGTCATTTTACCTAGTTTCTGGAAGATAAAAGAAAAGATTTGTCAACACCTTAGCCATGCAGCTTTCAAGTTCCCATAGAGAAGAAAACAAGTTTAAGATGTATATGTAAAAATTTTAATGTATGTATGTATAAATATATAAATTACACACATATGTATTTATAAATCTCCATAAAGAAGTCAAGAAAACATAGTGCATTAGCAACTTAGTAGGCTATTAGTCAAAACAAGAGGAAAGATAGATAAGTAATCAAAAATGATTGCTCAATTTATATCCTCAAAGGAAACCAAGGATAAGCAATGAAAGATTATTAGAACTTGCCTCAGTAAGGGCACAGTCCCTTACAGCTTCTAGACCTGAGCCAGGTTAAATTAGAGCCCACTGACTATTGGATAGGCTTGGTTCTGAGAAGAAAGGACTCTGCACACCATGGCTAGTATACATGGTGGTGACTGTCCCAGTCTTTGCCCCAAAATCCTATGCTCATTTGCTTTCACAACTGTACATTAGTGAGAGGTATTGTGAGGATCATTGGAAACAAAGTTCAAGTTGACACTGACTCCCAAAAACCCAAAGCATTATCATGGCTTCTTTTATGATTGAGGTCTTATGGGAGCTAGATCTTTAAATGCATATGGGTCTGTGGATCTACATGATTGTTATTTCCCTGGTCTCTTAATATGTAATTGGAATAGACATGAATGGTATTTATTTATTTATAAAGATTTATTTATTTTACAGACAGAGATGACAAACAGGCAGAGAGGCAGTCAGAGAGTCCCAGGACCCTGGGATCATGACCTGGGCCAAAGGCAGAGGCTTTAATCCACTGAGCCACCCAGGCGCCCCAACATGAATGGTGTTTAATAAAACTCCACATTAGGTTCTTGTGTGGGTTCAGAATAATTGTAATGAGAAAACCCAAACAAAAGTTTCTGAAACTGCCCCTTCCTTCAGATGAGAGAGTAAAACAAAAGGAGTATCCTATTCTGAGAAGTTTGGAAGTTAACACTATTTTTAAATATCTAAAGGATGTGTGAATGCTGATCTCCTGTCGTTTTCCAATTAAGTGCATAAGTGTGTGCACAAAAGTAGATACTAGAGAATAGCAGAAGACTAACTCAAACTCTACTAACTCACAGCTTTAAATGGGGCTGTAATGCCAACAGATTAACATAGCCTCTGTTACATTGTATGCTGCCACTGATTGACAAATGCATTGTTTTCGACTCCTTTAAGAAAACAAGATTAGAAATAGTACAAATTGACCTGGAACCCACTACAGATATAGTTATCGCTTTTTTCCCTCTAGGACTATCTTTATTTCCCTAACCCATAACATAATATAGCATGAATAGATTTGGTTTCTTGACATCCTACAGCATAAATCAGAACATCATGCCAGTTAGTCCAGATGAGCAAGAACATATAGCACACATAAATGACCAACACACTGGAGGTCTTGTTAACATGTCTGTACTCCTAATACTGGGAAGTAAATTCTGTGATGTTTTTGGTTTGCTACATCTTTAAAATATTTAGTAGTCCAGAAGACTGGCTGTCCAGATATTCCATCTAAAGTAAAAAAAAAAGAAAACAAATTCTTCATCTTGTACTTCCTGCTATGAGAAGGAAGCACAGTATCAGGAAGGCCTCTTTGGAGTTTTGAAGCAATATATTCCACAATTGGGGAAATTGCTATCATGCTGCATGACACAAAAAGCTTCCAGCAGTGAATAGAGCTCAGAGTTAAAGAGCACTTTGGTAGATACAAGCTATCAATGGTGGGGAAAGGTGCTTTGTGAAAATTTGACAAACTTCAGTGGGAGAACAGAACTGCAGAATCTGGGGTTTTGAAAGCAGGTCACGCCATCTTGGGGTACTTCTGGGTTAAGTGACAATGCTGTCACAACTACCCTTCATGAAATAGGCTCTCAAAAATCTACCTAATCATAAGGTTGGATGATCCAGAAATGTTTCACTGTAAAATGGAAGTTCTATATCCAATCTAGGGCATGAATAAAACAAAGGAACAATAGCAATGTGCAAGGGTAGTTACCCCCAACTACTGAATCATTACAGATGTTATACCAATGTCTATCTCTTAGCTACCACCTATGCTATGATTTGTAAGGTGGCTTTGTTATGTGAGTTCAAGATGAAAATGATGACAGATGCATTTTAGCTCAATTCAGGGATTGTCTGGAAAGACAATGGAAAAGGGTAGCCCTGGTGAACAGAACTTCATGCAATGTACTTAGTTACTCATTTCATGTAGTAAAATTTCATACACACACACACACACACACACACAACTCTCTAATAAAATTAACCTCACTGTATATACATACAGAGGTAATAGAAAATCACTTTGCTGGTGTTCAGAGCCTAGAAGGAGGAAATAGTGAGAGATCAAAGTCTAGAATAGACATGTAGATGTGTATACTTGGGGGTAGGTACAAAGTATGAAGACCTTCATATAACATTATAAACACCATTAAAGGGAACTTTAACAACCAACCACACAATAACTTGGGGCACCTGGGTGGCTCAGTGGGTTAAAGCTGCCTTCGGCTCAGGTCATGTTCCCAGGGTCCTGGGATCGAGCCCCGCATTGGGCTCTCTGCTTCTCTGCCAACTTGTGATCTCTGTCTGTCAAATAAATAAATAAAATATTTTAAAAAAATAACTAACTTAGTTAGCCTTTGTCATTAAACACTCAAGTATTAATATGATGAGCACAGAAATTAATTGGCCATTGTGTCAGGGATGGAAGGTGTGCACAGAAAACAACTGATGGGGAGAAGACATGAAGAGACACTTCTCCAATGAAGACATACAAATGGCTACCAGACACATGAAAAAATGTTCATCATCACTAGCCATCAGGGAGATTCAAATCAAAACCACATTGAGATACCAACTTACACCAGTTAGAATGGCCAAAATTAACAAGACAGTAAATAACGTGTGTTGGAAAGGATGAGGAGAAAGGAGAACCCTCTTACATTCTTGGTGCGAATGCAAGGTGGTACAGCCACTTTGGAAGACAGTGTGGAGATTCCTTAAGAAATTAAAAATAGAGCTCCACTATGACTCTGCAATTGCACTACTGGGTATTTACCCCAAAGATACAGATGTGGTGAAAAGAAGGGACATCTGTACCCCAATGTTCATGGCAGCAATGGCCATGGGCGCCAAACTGGAAAGAACCACGATGCCCTTCAACAGACAAATGGATAAGGAAGATGTGGTCCATATACACTATGGAGTATTATGCCTCCATCAGAAAGGATGAATACCCAACTTTTGTATCAACATGGATGGGACTGGATGAGATTATGCTGAGTGAAATAAGTCAAGCAGAGAGAGTCAATTATCATAGGGTTTTACTTATTTGTGGAGCATAACAAATAACATGGAGGACATGGGGAGATGGAGAGGAGAAGAGAGTTGGGGGAAATTGGAGGGGGAGATGAACCATGAGAGACTATGGACTCTGAAAAATAATCTGAGGGTTTTGAAAGGGAAGGGGGTGGGAGGTTGGGTGAGGCTGGTTGTGGGTATTATGGAGGGCACATATTGTATGGAACACTGGGTGTGGTACATAACAATGAATTCTGGTACACTGAAAAGAAATTTAAAAAAATTAAAAAAGAAAAGAAAACAATTGATGTATCTACTGCCAATACCGAGTGATCAGCCTGTCAATAGTGGGAGCCACTGCTGAGTCTCTAATATGGCACCATTTCTCAAGGAAACAAACCAACTATTTTGGCAAGTAAAGAACATTGATCTCTGTCTTGGAAGGACCAGTGATTATTCTAAGAACATATAAATATTCTGGGTATGAGCTTTCTTTTCTGCTTTCAGGATTTTAGCAAGCCAGCACCAGTATCTGAGAACTTATTTTTTGATTCACTGGTGAGGAATTACATTTAATATCTTGTCAGATCAGTTTACAGCAGAGAGGAGATAAAAGAATAGGTATCATGATTATGGTCTAACGTAGTATAGGAATGCCCTGAATAAGGAACCTCTGAAGTGCCAGCTGAAAAATATTTCAATCCTCTGTGATGCATTATTCACTTTAAGTTCTTTGTATGGCACTATGCCTCAAGTAAGGGGAGTACATAGGTCTATGAAACAAGGGGTGGGAGACAAGAGGTCCATTTGCTATCATCTCTTCTACTAACTTGAGGAATTTTACTTCCTATTCCCAAGTTTAGAACTCTGCAGGTTTAACGATTATATTCTCAGAGGAATAATTACTCTAGGGGTTACAGAAAGAGGACAATTGCATTATAAGGTATGTCTGCTCTTAGCTTATCTGGGATTTTTGGTTCAAGGGGCAAACAGGCAAGAAGAGAAATCACTATAATAAATATAACTGATCCTGAACATCAGAAAAATGTAGGGCTGCTATTACACAATGGGGCCAGGGTAGAATGTGTTCATCAATCAAGTTTTACATGTGGGTGACTTATGGTTTCACTCCCTTGACCAAGTTTGGTAGTAAATGAACAAGCATGGTAATATTTAACATAAATATAAGCACAATAATAACACATGTTTTCTGAATAGCTACTATGCACCAAGTACTATGTGCAAGTACTATGCACTACTATGCATAAAGTAAGAACTTTATATGGATTATTAGACTGAAGAAGTTAAGCAATTTGCCAAAGATCACACTATAATTAGAACCATTTTTCCCCACTAAGATAGATTCATTCCATACAGACAGGATGGCTTGCAGAATAAATACACACACACACACACACACACACACACACACACCCCATATATCTGACAAGTGGATTTCATATTCTAATGCCAGATCATGATTATCTGTCAAATTCTTGCATGGAATTTTACAAGTATAACCTATAATTAGAGTTTATCACATATCATATCATGTAACCTGTATCTTCTAACTTGGACTTCTGAAAGCCCAGAACAACTCTTTCCATTTAGTATCAATTGCTTGACAACCACATCAGAATTTTCTACTTGGGATGTTGTTAACAGTGAAAATGAAGAATAGTGCAAAACATCAGAAAATAGATTTTGACCATATGTAGACATCTAAGTTGATTCTCTCAATTCCACACAGTATGGAGTGTTAAATTCTGAATTTATTGAGGCTGTGACTTTGTTGGTGAAAAATCTGTTTAATTACCTAAGATGTTGTTTGGGTATGTACCAATAAATAAGTAAAAAAATGCATCTGTGTTATTTCTCCCATTTGAATGATTGTACTCTCTGAATGATTTCTAAAAATTCACCAACAATTTGAAAGGGATCTTTTATCTATATTTCTTACCGCATAGTGAAATACAAGGCCTAGAGTGCTGTTAGAATGCTTATCACTGCTGAGGAAACACTTTAAACACAGTTTTGGAATCTAATGGCAGAATTGCCTTTTTGGCCTCATTTTATTTTTACTATAATATAAATTTGACACCTATTATGGAACATTTCATAGTTGTAGAATAAAAGACAATCCCAGTAAATTTTCTTGGGATCATAATAATTTTAAAATGACACACAGTTAACACATGAGGAGAGGAAATATTTACTATTACAGCACCAGATATAATGAAAACAAATGCTATATGAGAATTATGCATATAAATGATGAGTGAGAGGAAGCAAAACGATGGAAGGAAAAGCATAGAACAATACTTGAAATAACCTTACTAAATTATTGTAATTTTCAAGTTCTACAAAATCAGAGGAAAGTGGAAACCTCATGCTTTCATATGATCATTTTAGGCTTAAGTTTTTTCTTTGACTTACTATTCATTGCAAAGAGAAATGCTCTTTAAAGACTATTTTCTCTTTATCTTCAACACATCGTTGAATCCTGGCAATCCTGGCAGTCATTTTTCTCTTTTAAACTTTGTTCCATATAATTGGATTAGTATCATTCTGTAATGCATTTAAATATCAAATTAATTCACTCCATGCTACTGGGGTTGATTTCTTGGTTTTCTTCTTAATAATAAACTATCAGATGTTGCTATATTAGCAAGGGAAAGATTGGTGTCATAGACATTTGTTACATACATTTTAAAATATGACTGTAGTATCCTAATTCTTCCTGATTACAAAATGCTCTTCTCTCAAATTTAAATCTCTGCAAATCTTGATTCTAAGAACATACGTATAAGACTGAGAGCAAATAAAATGTGTCATGATAGTTCTTTAGATTCAGTTCCATGGTTCTGAACAACAAAGACACCACTGTCAAAGATCAAAGTGCTTTCTCTCCTGGAGATGATTTATGAAGTACCCTATAAAATGATTAGGGATTTGGATGGCCATTGTTTCATGGGTCCAAAGATGTCTCTTTGATCCATTGCTGGTACTAATTGATGTAGAAAAATAGTCTTAGGTTTGTAGAATATTAAGACACCTAATCATCATGAATTTTTAGGATGACAGAAAAATTTCCCAGCTTAGATAAGATAAATACTAGACTAAACTAAGTATTTACAAGGTGCTGAGTGTCCTTTTCTTTGTAAACCTGCTGACAGATAGAAATCAGATATCTCTTCACCAAACTCAGTGTTTCTTGCTGCTGAATACATAGCTGGTCTAAATTCTCTAGCCTTATAATTAAGGCATGTGACTGAGTTCTGGCTTTTGGAATATGAGCAGAAGTGATAGATACTATATTACTATCCCACAAAAAATTTTCCCAGAATGTTGGTGTTCTCTCTATCATCCTTCTATGCATATTACAAATTCTAATGCCCATGTGGTAAGTAGAATAATGTCTTCACTCACCCAAAACTATCCACATTCCAATCCCAGAAACCTTTGAATATGTAATCTTACATAGCAAAAATGATTTTTGCAAATATGAATAAATTAAGGGTCTTAAAAGGGGATTATTCTAGATTCTACAAATTGCCTAATTTAATTATAAGGGTACTTATAAGAAGGAAACAGGGCTGCCATAATCAGAGAAAGGTGTGACAATGGAAGCAAAGATTTGTGTGATGTAGGACCACAAGTCAAGATATATGGGCAGATTCTAGAAATTGTTAAAAAAAGGTAAAGGAATGAATATTCCCTAGAGCTTCTAGAAAAGATAGAGCCCTGACAATCTATTTTAAGCTTTTGACCACAAGGACTGTAATATGGTACAGTTGTGTTGTTTTAAATCACCAAGTTTTTGATAATTTGTTCTAGCATCAATATAAACATTACCTCTAAGTATTTAAATATATTAGAAAACTTTAGTTTATACATCAAGCCATATTTATGGACAATGAATACAAGTGTAGCTTATTAAATGTATGTATTAGAAGATACATATTAGGTACTTCTGAAATAGTTTTCATGTTGATTATGCCATGAAACTTCATTATATATTTCAAGAGATGTAGTTATTACCCCCCATTCTAGAGTTAGTAAATTTTCACAGAGCATATATTTGTGTTCATCGTAGTCTATCATTAATCATTTTCTGACTTTTATACTATATTTGGATATCTTAGATACAACTAGGATTCAAATATTTATCTCCAATTGAGACAGTTACCTGGACCTTGGACCTAACCTTCCAAATACCTTTTGGAACATATCTGTTTGGATGAACTATAACTATTTCAGACTAAATATATCTAAAGTTAATTCCACCTTACATCATTTGTTTTTCCTGCAATGAATTCTCCATCCCATCAGTGAATTCTCCATTCTTCCAACGGCCAGTCAAGTCAGGAACCTTGGAATTATTCTTTCTATCCATTTCTCAAATACAATCAAAACCTCAGAGAATACAAACCCCACATTCTAGTTCATAAATTTGTTTCTCAGAGTGATATGCATTAGCAATTGTGAACCTATAGATAACTAGGTTTGAATGTATATACTATAGATGATGAAGTTTGGTTTTCTCACTGTCTGTCAGGGAAAAGGTTACAAAGAGAATTCTAGAATGAGCTATTTGGTACCAAACTGGAGTCTGAGACCTCAATATGAGTATATATATTACACAAATACATATCACATATACACATACAGATAGCCAGGGAGATACAAATATACTTGTATGTATGTTTGACATAGAAATGTACATTTCTTATCTCTGTTCATGGAGATGGCTTTGAAGGGGTATTGCATACCTAGCACTCAGATCTGGATTTCTAAATACCCTTCTGAAATTAAACAGAGATCCTTGGCTGATAATAAAATAGGAACAGGGAAAATAACTCTGGGATATCCTTTGTGCCAAAAGGAACACTGCACTTACAAAATAAATGGAGTGATTGCCAAAGGTACACAGGAGCCAGTTTGAAAGAGCTCCAGTAGTCAAAACTGGAAGATTTTGTGAAACAAATAACACAGTATATGATTATAAACTCAATGAAATATAAAATAAATATGCCTGAGTCATTTCTGGAACAAAGAAATTATTGAATAATATATAAATGAAACAAAAGGGATAGCCTTCTTAAAATAATGTCAGTTATGGGGTACATGAGTGGCCCAGTCAGTTGAACATCCAACTCTTGATCTTGACTCAGGCCTTGATTCCAGGGTGATGAAGTCAAGCACTGCATTGAGCTCTATGCTGGGCATGGAGCCTATATATATACACATACACATATATGTATATGTATGTATATGTGTGTATGTATATATACATATACACACACACAGTGTGTGTGTAATAGTGATTGTTTATTTCCCTTATTACTTCTGGAAAATTATATATATTAATATGTATATAATATATATTATATATAACAGTAATAATGACTACAGGAAAGAATAGTAATTCTTATAATAGAATTAGTAGGTAAAACTTGCAAAGCCTCAAATTATTACCCCTCTGATCATACTCTGGTGGTTTTCATATATGTCCACAAATTCCAAGAAATGAGGTTTAATTTCCTTCAGTTTGAACAAGGACTGTACATAGGACTCATTTTTAATGAATAGAACGTAAAGGAAAAACTTTTCAGTAGAAAATTTTGTAAATACCATCCTACACAAGCAATCAGGATCAGCAGCATCAATGATAGACATATTGACATTATATAACCCCTCATATGATGTTACAAAAGACACTTTAACTCTGCAGCATTCTTCCCCTAAATCCACAGCATCAGTCCAATGAGAAGACATTGGATAAAACCGTATTGAGAGTAACTCTCAAAATAGATGCAAAGATAATCACAAATATTTGCATATGGTTTTACAGTGCCCCATAGGTTTCATTATGAACCATATTTTTTAGCTTCATTTCCTTCTGTTCTCATGTGTATGGCACACTTAATTGGTAATCTTTCCAGTTTCTTGCATCTGCCAGTCTCTTCCACACTTCTGTTCTCTCACACCTAAAGTTCCTTCTGCCAAAAATATTTCATTTCTTTAAGTAAGTAATTTCTCCTCCTCCCAGATATTTTTTCTCAAAAATAACAGTTCTTAGAAGATGTTCTTGACATCCCTGGTGTAAATTATGTTTTGTTTTGTTTTTTTTTTTTTTCTGGAGCCATTCACATATATCTATTAATGGCAAGGACACTTTCTTATCCACAACTCCTTCCCTGGAATCTGGCAATAAATATGTGTTCAACAAAGTTTTACTTAGAGTGGTCAAATAAATATTAAGAATAAATTGAAGTGGAAAGACAAAAGCAAGTCTGTAGAGAAAAATAAAAAAAAAAATGAAGGGAAAAAAGTCTTAAATCATGTACTTCTGTAAAGAAAATGCTCACTTAACAATTTCTAATTTTATCAGAGGTCTGGACTAAGATGTTATGAGCCATGCAAGAATATCATCTGCTAAAGTACACATGACAGGAAAACGTCATGTGAAGAAAGTGACCCAAGATGGCATTGTGCTGTAGAACGATAGGCATTGCCATGACAGGAAAATCAGATGTATGCATTTGTCTGTGTATATTAGGGCTCTGTAGTCTGAGAATCAAGTGCCAGTGTTACAACCTTACCTTCCTTCTTGTAGAACCATAAGGACTCCACAATTCAAAGTGCACCTTTACTTTCAAGGACCAGAGTCCCAGAGGATCTATTTTAAAGGTTTTTAAGGCAGCTCTTGACTCTACTGGGACAACCTGGACAGATCACTCATCTGCAGTAACTCAGGGTCAGCAAAGAAATTCCAAGGGAATAGCATGAAAGACACTTTATCTGAGGAGCAGATGAAACTGACCCGGCCTGTATAAATCCCTTTCAAACTGGCAATTTATAGACTAGTTTATTTCAGTCATTGTCAACAGGCAAGAGTTCATAATTTTTTAAGTCGCCTTTTAAAAAGGAAATCTTGTTTTCACCCCATTTACTATATAGTGTCTTACATTAAATTTTATAAAAGTCTTTATATGTAGAGTCAACATTTTGACTAGTATGTTTTTGATTGCTTTGAACACTGTATTGAAGAAAGTAATGCTAAAAGTGTCAATGACCAAGGCCAAGGCAAACCTGATTTTTTTTTTAGTTCATTTTGTTCTTAGTTTTATGCAGAAAGGTTGCCATAGAAACCAGTGAAGGAGCTAAATTACTTGTTGATTCTGTATATGTCTTCTCTTCTCTATTCTGATGCTTAAGTGAGAAACTGAAGAGGGAGGACTTTACATCTTCATCTCCCTTTAAATGGAGAATAGGTTTTTGTTTGTTTTACTATTTTAAAATGTATGTTACACTAGAATACATTATTTTCAGAGATTCATGTCCATAATTTCATTTTTATCACAAAATATAAAATTTCAGGGAGCACAGAGTAGAACTCAGTCCTCATTTTCCTCAAAAAGTACCAGTGGCTATGGACTCTGAAAAATAACCTGAGGGTCTGAAGGGGCGGGGGGGGGGGGGGGGGTTGGGGGAGCCTGGTGGTGGGTATTATGGAGGGCACGCATTGCATGGAGCACTGGGTGTGGTGTAAAACTATGAATTCTGTTACGCTGAAAAGAAATAAAAAAATTAAAAACAACAATAATAATAATAAATACAAATGATTAATTTACAAAAAAAAAAAAAAAACCAGCGGCTGAGGTAATGAAATCATAGCAAATCTCCATTCAAACCTCAATGCTCAGAGAGGACAGATAGGGGACAGCGCCAGTAATGATTCCCACTACTTGATCCAAAGCACAATAAACTGAAGAAAATATAATTGATTTATTTTTCAGACTGGATGATTGTCATTAACAAAAGCACAAAAGTATTATTTGTAGTGGGAAACAGTGCAAAAAGGGAATATCAGAAAGAGTGGTGAATGAAAGCCAAAAGGATAACTGGTCTCTTAAAGGAAAAATGTGATACAATAAAGTGGAGCTGATTCAGTGGCGTAAGGGTTTTTTTGGCAGTATGATCGAAAATACTAGAAAGTGAGTGTTGGGTGTTAAGGAGGGCTCATGTTGTAATGAGCACTGGGTGTTATATACAACTGATAAATCACTGAACTATACCTCTGAAACTAATAATACACTATATGTTAATTGAATTTAAAGTACTAGAAATGAGCAACACAAGGATGAAAATTTGAGAATCTATATTGAAGATATGTATCTACTTATGAAAATTTTAAAAGTAGATTCAAACATGGCTGCTGAGAACAGAGATCTTTGATGGGATAGGTATATTATAGATTGTGTGTGCCTTCTCTATTTCTTATGCATATATCCTCCAAAGGATCTCTGTGTAGGTGTGATTTCTTGGTTTGGAAAGTTTTATCTCTAGAGTGAGAAAACTAACCATGCTAAAAAAGGCCATCCCAGGAGACCAAACACTCTAAGGAGATATAAACAACAGGGAATTACCAAAGTCTGCAGCATAGAAACACAGGAAATCTAATACTGAAGAATAGATTGGTAAAAGTATTATATAGGAAATATATATTTATAACATTTATATATAAATAAATATTTTATTATAGCCTTATATATTATATATAGGTCTCTGGATCAGCTAAAAGTAATGAATTATATTTACACATACTCATTAATTGAGCATGTCGATATAAAAGTAAGAAAAAGATTTATAGCATAAAAACATATATTTTTCAAGAATATGTGTATTTAAATAAAATCATGGACATTGGGGAAAGACAAGAATGGAATTAGAAAATGGAGTATAAAGTAGGAAAATAATAAATTTTTAAGTGCACAGAAATATTTTTCAGTATATGGTGAAACACTGGCTTCAAAATTAAATGCATCACTTTAAATGAAAATTAAAAGAATAGGTTACTGCCTATGTTCTCCTCTTGGATTTTGATAGATTCCTGCCTCACGTTAAGGCCTTTTATCTGTTTCAAGTTTATCTTTGTGTATGGTGTAAGAGAATAGATGTGTTTCATTCTTCTATACATAGCTGTCCAATTTTCCCAGCACCATTTATTGAAGAGACTGTCTTTTTTCCACTGTATATTTTTTCCTGCTTCATCAAAGATTAGTTAACCATAGAGTTGAGGGTCCATGTCTGGGCTCTCTACTCTGTTCCACTGGTCTATGTTTCTGTTTTTGTGCCAGTACAATGCTGTCTTGGTGATCACAGCTTTGTAGTAAAGCTTGAAATCAGGCAACGTGATGTCCTCAATTTTGTTTTTCGACATTTCCTTAGCAATTCAGGGTCTCTTCTGGTTCCACACAAATTTTAGGATTGTTTGTTCCAGCTCTTTGAAAAATACCAGTGGAATTTTGATTGGGATGGCATTGAAAGTATAAATTGCTCTAGGCAGGATGGACATTTTAACAATGTTTATTCTTCTGATCCATGACCAAGGAATGCTTTTCCATCTTTTTGTGTCTTCTTTAATTTCTTTCATAAGTGTTCTGTAGTTCCTCAAGTACAGATCCTTTACCTCTTTGGTTAGGCTTATTCCCAGGTATCTTATGGTTCTTGGTGTGATAGTAAATGGAATCAATTCTCTAATTTCACTTTCTATATATTCATTGTTAGTGCATAAGAAAGTAACTGATTTCTGTACATTGATTTTGTATCTTGCCACATTATTGAATTGCTATATGAATTCTAATTTGGACGGGACTGGAGGAGATTATGCTAAATCAAATAAGTCAGCCAGAGAGAGCCAATTATCATATGGTTTCACTTACTTGTGGAACATAAAGAATAACACGGAGGACATTGGGAGAAGGAGAAGAGAATTGAGTTGGAGAAAATCAGAGGGGGAGACAAACCATGAGAGACTGTGAACTCTGAGAAACACACTGAGGGTTTTGGAAGGCAAGGGTGGGGGGTTGGGTGAGCCTGGTGGTGGGTATCAAAGAAGCATGTTGTATTGCATGGAGCACTGGGTGTGGTGCATAAACAATGACTCTTGGAACACTGAAAAAAATAAATTAAAAAAACTGGAAAAAAAAAGAATAAATGACTTAACAAAAACAGAATGTTCTGTGTCACTCTACTGCGGATAACGGAAGGAACTACAGGGAATAAAAATCCTCACATGAATTGAAATGAGGGGAGAGGCTTTCTCTATTTAATCTTTAGAAAATAGCAAGATGAGTCTACCTCAGAGAAGCCCCCTACCTTTTGAGGAATCTCCAGAGAGTTGAGGATCTTAGGAGAAAGATCTCAGAATATTTGATCTATTTTTCTTCTTCCTCTTTTGTTTTTCTTGTACGTTCAAATTCTACCTTTTTTCAAAGAGTAAATCAGTCTTACCATAAATATTTGAGGGAGGGCATGGGCATCTTTGCCTTAAGCTGATCTCCAGTGTAGGTTTAAACAGGTTCATTGCAGTGGCACATCTGGCTGAGAAGGTTGGTATGAGAAGAAATCCAGCTGAGCTCTACTCTCCAAGCTCTTTGTCTGAGGTGGGGCTGCTTTAGTCATGAGATGGAGCCTTTTTCTAATATGTGCAAAGATGCTGAGTGCTTGCCAAGCTGCCTACTATAGAGATGTATCCATCCAAAAGGAGCAGCTTTTTTTTTTTTTCCTATTTGGCATAGAAGTGGTAGGTGGGTTGTTAAGTATGTAGTACTAAATTTAACCTGACCAGAAAAAGGAAAAAAAATGCTGATAGTTCTATGTAAATGTAACTCAGCAAGATATTACTTTATATAATTTTAGGAATTACAGAGGAAAATGAATTCCCTGAAATGAAAGTTCAAAGGAAATTGTTTGACTTACAGAAGAGCATTTGGTCTCACCTATATCTGAGTTATGTTATTAAGTCTGTCACATTGGAACCAAATGAAAAGTGGTTGTTTTTTGTTATTTTGAGTGTAGATTCTTTAATAATAATTCTTTCTACATGAGTTCTAGAGACTTTATAATACTGAGCAAAAATGACTGTGAATAAAGTAAATTTAGAAGCTCACCTTTGAAGTCTAAATCAATTTTTGACTTCCATCATTATAGAAATACATTTCAAATGAATTAAGAAGAAAAAGATCTTACACTCTAGAGGAATTTTAAAAATAATCTTGGGATGAAGAAAGCCTTCTCAAACAACATAGGAATCTCCAGACGTCATAAAGGAAAGAGTGACATAACCAAATATATGAAAATCTTTCTCTTATGATGAGAAGTACTATACAGTCAACTTCATAGACAATTATATACTGCAAAAACAGTGCATGTATAACAGGAAGGAAATAATTACCGTAATGCATGATGGCATTTTTCAAGTTGGTAAAAAAAAAAAAAAAAACAACACTACCCAAGAGAAAAAATGGTGTCTTAACCCAGGCTTCTCTAGAAAATAAGCCCGAGGACAATCTTAGGTGCAGTATGCAATGCTTTACTATAATATGCAATCTCAAGGCAGAAAGATTGATGGAAATAAAGAAGCCAGGGAGAAGAGAAGAAAATCAAGGTCAGGCAGTTCAAAAACCATGTCCATCTGAGAAGGAATGGATAAGGAATGTATTTGCCTTCTCCGTCCTGCTTCTTTCTCATCTATCAAGGTTCCTCCATGGAGAGTTAGCTCCTTGCCATTCTACATTGCATGTCTTGGCCTGGCTGGGAAGTCAGTCCCAATTTTGGTGCTATGTAACCTTATCCAAGTCCAAAAATTGATGGGAAGAATCAGAAACTCTGAACAAGTGGCAATTATGTCTTAAGGTAACAGAACCAGGGATAGCTGCATAGATTTGTTAGCTGTTGAGATGGTAAAAGTTGAACATGTCAGAGGTCAGTCAGCCTGAGAGAGCCTCACAAGGGATATATGATAAGTGATCAAAGAAAATAAACAGAAGAATCAAGGCATTATAAAAATTGGCAGCAATTACATGAATAGATACCTTCACTAAATCCTGAAAATGCTACTTAATGTACAAAAATCTATGTACACATCAGATCAACAAAACTTAAAAGTAACATCCACTATTAAAAAGATTGTAAAAAGGAGTTTTCCTTACAGAGTATTGGAGGTAATATAAATTGGTGCAGCTTCCTTGGAGGGAGAGATTATTAAATATCAAATATTAGCTATAAAACTATGGTTAATGGAAGATGCTGTTATTAAGGAAGCTAGGGGAAGGGTTGTACAGAAACTCTGTATTATCATTGCAACCCTCCTATAAATCCCAAATTATTTCAAAAAGAATTTAAATTTAACCACATGTAGTACCTCCAAAATTAGTACTTCGTGTTATCTATAAAATAATTAGACAAATATGAATTCAAAATTATATTGCAATTCTGCAAATACATATTTGTAATAGCAAAAAAATAGAAACTGAATACTCATCAGTAGTGGAATGTTTAGATTATGCATTCTCTAGTATAGTTATATCATATTTTTAAAACCAAACTGTTCTGTGTATATTGATATGGGATTGTCTCTAATATAGACTTTTTAACTGGCAAAAAATGTTGGAGAAAAAATTTGCTATTTCTATAAAAATGTATAAGATTCATACAAGGATGTGGATAGTACTTTAAATATATATTGCAAAGTAAAAGCATCCACTCTGAAATGACTCTATGCTGTATGCCTATATGATATTGGAAAAGGAAAAATCATAAACAAACCAATGGTTAGCAGGAGTTTTAAATGAAAACAGGGAAAATTTTAAAGCAATAAAGCTATTATGTATTATACTGTAATATTAGATAAATGACACTATGCATTTGTCCAGATCTGTAGAACTTCACAGTGCTGAGTGAATTTTAATGTATGTGAATTTTAAAAAGTCATTTAAAGGTTGGAAATCCCAGAATGAAATGCAAACTATAAAAAATAATCTAACTGAAATAGGAACTTAAGCAACAACTTCACTGAAAAGGAGATAGGAAAGGTGCTGACTTTGGAGGTCAGTGGAGACTATGAGAGGATGGACAAAAGTATATACATAAACTTTCAATTATTTTTCATGATAATATAGGTTAGCAACTCTGAAACCACTATATGTGTATAGTAGAATTGATTAAATGATGGCAATTTCTCACTGTTGGAGTGGGAAGTTACAGATAAACAGGGGCAGAAGTATAGATCCATGATCCATGTGGTAATGGGTTGGAGGTGAAAACATCAGTATAAACTTAGGTTTACCTTAAAACAGATACAAATGGATACATACGTAAATACTTATGGATATGTGTGTATACACTGGTTTGTATAGACCTATACATTTCCTTGCTGTATTAGCAGAGATGGCCTAGAAGCAATGATACCCAAGGAGAAAATAAGCATGCCTAGAGTGAAGATCTTTGTTTCTAATACAATTTTCCAGTTAAAAAAAAAAAAAAAGATACCCAGTTCATTGGAGAAATAACTGGAGCATAAAGTAGATGAGTCTTGAGCATCTCGTACCAGAAAATAAGGAAGAACTTTAAAAAAAGACTTAAACCACAGTGATGGGTTATGTCAAAGTAAGGAAATAGTCAACCGAAAGAACACTAGTATCTAAAGACAGAACAATTTGAGCAATACAATAGAGTAGCATTGGATTGTAACTCGATATATAAATATTCATACTGACATAAATAAATTACTAAGTAGATGGAGAAGAGCCAAACCTCTTGTGCACAAGAATTCCAAGTAATTTACAGAGATACTTTACCTGGAAGGAAGTGGAGATTAACTATACACTTTGTTTGGTTGTACACAGTAACTTCCTTCCAGAGAGTGCTGTATACATTTCACAGTGGAGAAACCAAATAAGCATTACCTACAGGTGAAAAGCCATAGAAAAAAATTACTTTTTTAGATTAATTTATTTGTTTGAGAGAGAGGGAGATTGCACATGCATGTGAGAGAGAACACAGTGGGACAGGGAGAAGCAGGTTCCTCACTGACCAGAGACCCTTATGTGGGGCTCAATCCCAGAACCCTGAGATCATGACCCAAGCAGAAGGCAGATTTTTAACTGACCAAGCCACCCAGGTCCACAAAAGTCATGTTGTTAGTAAATACCCTTGATATGATGTGACGAAAATAATACTTACCTCTGGTCTTTCTCACAAAAGCTAATAATCCCAATTTAATCATGAGAAAAAATATCATACAAATCTCAAATGAGATGCACTCTGAGAAACAAAAAATATTCAACCAATACTCCTCAAAACTGCCAAAGCCATCAAGCAAACAAACAAACAAGCAAAAAACAATCTGAAAAAACTGTCATGACCTAATGAGACATAATGACTAAATATAATATCCTGGAAAGGTGGAAAAGAACATTAGGCAAAAACTAAGGAAATGTGATTTAACTATGGACTTTAGTTGATGATAGAGTATCAATACTGCTCCATTACTTGCGACAACTCTACCTTACTAATGTAACAAGTTAATAAGAAACAGTTGGCTACCCAACTTTTGTATCAACATGGACAGGACTGGAAGAGATTATGCTGAGTGAAATAAGTCAAGCAGAGAGAGTCAATTATCATATGGTTTCACTTATTTGCGGAGCATAACAAATAACATGGAGGACATGGGGAGATGGAGAGGAGAAGGGAGTTGAAGGAAATTGGAAGGGGAGGTGAACCATGAGAGACTATGGACTCTGAAAAACAACCTGAGGGGTTTTGGGAGGTTAGGGGAGCCAGGTGGTGGGTATTAAGGAGGGCATGTATTGCATGGAGCACTGGGTGTGGTGCAAAAAACAATGAATACTGTTACACTGAAAAGAAATTTAAAAAAAAAA